>JAOTRH010044498.1:0-19884 GCA_034768845.1 Heliamphora exappendiculata | reverse complement strand
TATATAGAGAGAGAGAGAGAGAGAGAGAGAGAGAGAGAGAGAGAGAACTACCGGCGAACGTGGCACCAGCAAGTGCGTGATCGTTTGCGCAAATTTAGCAGAGCTCAGGAGAATGGACCGAAAACGAAGCAGGCCGGGAGAGAGAAAGTTGGGAGAGTGCGATGGCAAATTATAAGGTAACATGAAGGCCATGTTTGGTATCCTGGCTTTTTAGTTTTTTTTTAGCAAAAGAAAAATCAGAAGTTGACTAAGCCCTGTTTTGTTTCACTAAAAAACTGGGTTTTTGAAGAGGAAAAAAAAAACAGCTTTTAAATCTTGTTTGGTTACTTTTTTTTCTCATCTCTTAATTTACCGAAAAAAAAAAAAAAAAGCTTACACACATCTAAAATATCATAACTTTTTTTTAACTAAAAATACTATAATATTCTCAATTAAAAAAATTAATTATTTTTCACATAAACAAAAGAAGACTTGTCAATATTTTAAATACTACAATTAAAAAAAATAAAAATATATTATATATTTTAATCAAAGAAAAAAAATTATTATAAAAAATTATCTCAAAACACCCTTTTTTTTTTTCTTTTTTTTTTTGTAAAATAAGCATATTAAAAGCCAAGTTTTTTAAACATTCAAACCACGTCGTAAGGCTATGCTTGAGGTGTCAAAAAAATTTTGCTTTTAAAAAATTTAATATTTTAATAAAAAAGTAAAAAAAAAAAGAGGTTAAGTGTTTGGGATAATTTTAATGTTTGGCATATTGGCTTTTTAGTTTTTTTTAGCATAAATAAATAAAAAGTTAACTAAGGCTATGTTTGATATATCTAAAATGTTTGGCTTTTAAAAAAAATTATTTTTTTAATAAAAAGGTGAAAAAAAAAGTTAAGCATTTGGGATAATTTTAATGTTTGGCATATTAGCTTTTTAGTTTTTTTTAGCAAAAGAAAAATGAAAGGTTAACTAAGGCTATGTTTGAGATGTCTAAAATGTTTAGCTTTTAATAAATTTAATTTTTTAATAAAAATATGGAAAAAAAAGTTAAGTGTTTGGATACTTTTTTTATAATAGTTTTTTTTTGCTTTTTTATTGAAATGTATATTATATTCTTATTTTTTATTTTTAAATTATAGTGTTTAAGAGTACTAGCATGATTTTTTTATTTTTGAGATTAGAATTAAGTTTTTTAATTGATAATATTATAATTATTTTTACTAAAAAAATAGAATACTTACAATGTGTATATGTTTTTTTTGGGAGAAAATGTGAAAAAAAAAATTAGTGACTGTTTAAAAATATTAAACAGTCTAAGAGTTTGATTGGTAACTAACTTAAAAGTTAATTTTTTTACTTTTTTATATTTTTAATTAAAAAATTAAATTTGATTTAAAGTATGTTATTTAGTAATTTAGCTTCTAAATTTGCATTTTTTTAAGTTGGTTATGTGGATAAAAAGTTAACTTTTTGTTTTTTGTTCAAAAGCGGATAATTTTATCCTTCTATATATTTGATATTAACAATTATATATAATTGATAGTGGTAGTAAATAAGTTATGAATAAAGAGTATTATTGTATTTTAAAAGTAGTAAGAGTTTAAATAGAATATTATGGGAGATTGTGTTTTAATTTAATTTTTAACTTTTTAACTTTTTGACTTTTTTGGCAAATATACAATTTTAACTTTTTGACATTTTTAGCTAAAAACCAAAAAAGTTAAATTGTCAATCAAGCCCTAAGATTCTTTGGTGAATGGAAAAAAATAAAATTTTAATTAAAACACTAATTTTTAAGATGTTTTATTTAAAATTTTTAATAATCCGACTATATGTATAAAAATAATACTGTTTAATTAAATAAAAAACAAAAAAAATTATCCAATTAATTATTTTTAAAAAAATTAACTTAAAAGTTAATTTATACTTGCTACTTCTAAACCAAATACACTATTTTGCCAAAAAAAAATTTAACTTGTAAGTTAATTACCAATCAAGCCCTTTAAGCGAAACTGCAGCATGTTTTTTGTAATAAAAATAATTAATGTATATTAAAAAAGTTATTTTTATTTTTTATTTATTCAAAAAATCCATATTAACATTATTTTATCTATAGTATTTTATTACATCATTAAATAAAAGCATTACATAATATTACATAATACTTCGGCAGTACCAATTAATAAGGGTTTGGAATAGCCTTTATTTGGTTTTTTTATTGTGACTTTTTTTAATTTTTTCTATTTTTTTATTGTTATCTTATTTTATTATTTTTTAAATTTTTATCCTATAACTTTTCAATTTCTTCACTCAAAAAAAATAGCAAAGAGCAGAACTTATAACAATTTTTTTTATTCATATGAAAATTTTAAAAAATTTTAGTTAAAGGTCTTAAAAAATACGTTTTAACGTGTAAGGTTCACCAACAAAAATTTTAGTATGCAAAATCTAATTGCGTGATTTTTTTTAAAAAATACCATGCAAACAGATAAATTTATCTGTTTGATATTTATCTATTTGATATGCAAATGGATAAATTTATGCTTAACTGATAAATTTATCTGTTTGATATTTATCTGTATGATATGCAAATAGATAAATTTATCTGTCTACTTATTTATACCTAATAGATTAGACAGATAAATTTATATATTTGCATATCAAACAAATAAATTTATCTGTACTCTTTATACATATTTTGAAAAAATACAAATAAATTTATATGTGTTTTTTATGCATGCTTTCAGTAATACAGATAAATTTATCTATATTCTTTACACGTACTTTCAATAAAAGACTGATAAATTTATTTGTATTTTTTATACATATTTAGAAAAGAAACAAATAAATTTATCTATTCTAAGATATTTTTGTTATAAAAAAACTTTATACGTTAAAACTTTTATTAAGATAGACCTTACTCATTAAAATTTTTTATACTAAATGAAAAATCGTACACGGTCTATATTAATTGAACTATTCACCAAAATTTCAAAAATTTTATTATAGCTAAAATTAAATATAAGTTGACATATGTATGCTAACTTCGTGAATAGTCGATGATAATTGGCACAAAAAAATAATCATAAATATAAATGGTGACATTTGATAATTGAACCAGCATTCAATATAAATAGCTTTTCAATATATCATAACTTTAAAAATTAATTTATTATTCAATTCTCACAAGCATTTAATTTTATCTTTTTATGTATTTATATTTTTACTGCAATTTATTAATAGTGGAAACACACATCTTAAGACAATTAAGATATAAAAGTGATAAGTATCAATTTTTACCTTTACTGTATGTGTATTTATTTTATGAATTTGCATTGTTCTTCAATTGAATGCTTAGATTTTTTACATAGTTTTTCAAGTAAAATTAAGAAGTAAAAGTAAAACATATAGAGTCATGCAAAAATGTGACCAGATACTTTTTTTAGTATTTTTGTGTATTTTTTTTATAGAAAAAATTATTGTAATCTATTAACTATTCCTATAATGTGATACATTTTTAGATTATTGAATTCTTTACTATGTTTTATTTTGCAAGTAAAAATTAAATATTATTATATCATTGCACACGCATTACGTGAACCAAACCGTTAGTATTTTTTTGTTTTTTAATTAAAAAACCACTATTTTTAAGTAAGTTACTTTTATTTTTTATCTATTGCATATCAATATTATTTTACCTATGATATTTGTTTACTACATAATTAAATGAAAATACTACATAAATTATACATTCATTTGGCAAACCGGCTTAAAACTGACTTTCTTGATTTTTTGGCTTAAAATTTAAAAAGCCAAAAAGCCTCATTTTCTAACCCCCAACTTTGACCTTATTGACATTTTGATTTTTTTGATAACAATTTTTAATTTACCATTTGATTTTTTGATTTTTTGGTTTTTTATTTGGCAAAACTCCATTTAGGCTGAAGAATAATCTTGAAATTTAACATCCGGCTTATTTGGATTTTTTAGTGGCTTAAAAGTCACTAATTTTCTAACTACACAAACTTTTAACTTTTTAACTTGAAGTGACTTAAAATTCAAAAATCAACTTAAAGCTAAATTACCAAATGAACACTAATTATATAGTACTTCGGCACTACCAATTGATAAGGGTTTGGAATAGCTTTTATTTGATTTTTTTAACGTGACTTTTTTTTTCACTTTTTCTGTCACGCCCTAAACTCCGGGTCACGTGAAGCACCCACAAACAACCAACATAACACCCAACCCGATAATACACTCTCAAATTAAATCATACATACATTGTATATAATCGTCAAAATGCATACATTACACGGTTCCAACACTGAAAAAATATGTAAACATACATAATACAGAAAGAACCAAAAAAGAAGACTACAAATCTTCCGCCTCTCCAGCTATCCCGGATCAACTTGCGTGATCGGTACCTGAAAAATATTTCAAATCCCACACCGTGAGCCAAAACTCAACGGAAACTAAACAACACATGCAATATAAACTAAATATGTTAAAAAAACGAGGTGCAATTTTAGACTCTCTTTCAAGCATTCAAAACGATTTTCACAAGCAAGAGAAAACGAGGATAATAACCATGTTGGACTCACAAAAGTCTCGAAAATGGTTTGAAAACGGTTTTTATATCGCGATTCACGCGAGTCTTAAAAATAATTCCAAATTAGTTTTATCCATCCCATAATGCATTTCATGCAATTCATGTATCTTCTTGGATTTTCACCGTGGGACCGCAGCCCCCGACTAATGCATCACATATATAGATACATCAACTCCCACGAGCCTAAACAACATTAGGTATTTGTATGCAGAACAGGTATATATATATATATCGACTATCACAAGCCCCAACAACAACTCTACAATAATCGAAGATAACTCTTGCAATCCATGCAATTCGCCTAACGCACCACGTGCAACACACACTCAACACATGCCTCTTAAGGACCTCGTTTTCGTCCTTCAGATACTCACACACAAGTGCATCGTTAGGACCACGTTTTCGTCTCTCCGATCCCCACACACACATCTATTGTTAACCAGAATTAACATATATCGGACCACGTTTTCGTCCTTTTTCAGCCAGGACTAACATTCACCGGACCACATTTCTGTCTATCGTCAACCCGTGCTAACACCATATCAATCATCACGTAAGACCGCATATCCGTCTTACATTTCAAAAACACATAAGACCACATTTTCGTCTTATCTTTCGAAAGCACGTAAGATCACATTTTCGTCCACGGACCACTTTTTCGTCCACGAGACATTGAACTACGTTTTCGTCCGGATGAACGCGTAAACCACGATACCAATAACAAGGATCGGCTGTTAGATCGTCGAAAATCGAGCCCCGAACCTACGAAAAGTTATAGAGGATGTAGAGAAAAAAAAAAGAGAAAATTAACTTAGCTGAAAAGTTTAAAAATATCTTTTGAAAATATCTAACGTCAGATATTAATAAACCACGATTTTTTTTTTGAAATTCGTACCGCAACGCCCAACGGCCCTAAGAACCTGCCTTGCATGCATATCTAAATCCAATCATACATCAAAATGCATATAAACATACAGAAACGAAAATACTAAACGCGCGTCGAAAAATGCCGAAAAAAAAAACGGGTAACGGGTCAAGGTTTGACATTTTCTATTTTTTATTTTTATCTTATTTTATTATTTTTTATTCACCATGAAAAATCAAATCTAAAAATATAATTATTTTGACCAAAGTTAAAAAAGCCATTAAAACCAAAAGCAGTCTTACAAAAGCTTTAAAATAGATTTTTTCATCTTTGATTTTTCTTTAATTTTTTTGGTTAACTTTTGACTTTTTAATTTTTTATAATTAAAAAATTAAAAAGTATCATTATTTGAATTAATATAAAGTTTATTAGTTAAAAAGCAAAAAAAGGTGTATAAAAATCTTTTATTTATCATGAAAAATTGAATCTAAAAATATAACTATTTTGATTAAAATTTTAAAAAATATATTAAAAATGAAAAGAAGTCTTATAAAAGCTTTAAAATAAATTTTTTTATCTTTGATTTTTAAAAAAAATTTGGATAACTTTTTTTAATTTTGAATTCTTATGATTAAAATTTTTTAGAAAAATATCATGTTTGAACATTAAAAAATATCATTAAAATGAAAAAAAAAAAGGATAGAAAGTTATCCAAACGGAGACTTAAAAAGAGTGCGAGGAAGGAGAGGGGAAGAGAATCTTTAAGATGTTGCGCGGGCCCACGGAAATGACGAATGAAAAGGATGTGATGCTGCCTCTCTGTCGGTATGCCCTTCGCATTCTATTACGTGGCCCAGACAATGCCCTAGAAAACTCCAAAAAATATTTGGAGTTTATAAAAAAAATAATTAGATACACGTGTCGTCATTCAAGTGATTAGTCTGCGCAAACATATCAACGACGGGACAGGCAATCCTGTCTATTACGGAACCGGGTAAAGGAGAAAGACATCACGCACCCGTCTTTTTGGATCCTAAGGACATGTTTGATTCATTCAATTAAGGGTTAGTCTCCAATCCTGTTATGACCGGAGAGGTTGAAGCTATTTTGGGTTCAAAACAAATATATTTTGATACTTAAGTTGTTTATTTTATTATTTTTAATTTATGTATTATTATTATAAAAAATAAAATTAATCAAATATCGTTATACAAAAATAACATTTTCACTACTTTTTTTTACTTTTTTTTACTTTTTTTTATTTTGATTGGCAACCTAACTAATATAAAAAAGTACTAACCATCTAAAATCTTTTTTTTCAATTTGAAAATATTTGAAAAGAGAGTTAAAAAAAAAACTCTTTTTTTTATTTTTCTTTAATTATATCATTTTCTCCGATCTCTCTTTCATGAACCAAATAAGTGATCATTGAGGAGAGAAATTTATTTTATTTTATTTTCTCTCTAAATCATTCAAAACAAGCCTCAGTGTTATTTAGAACCCCTTTGGGATAGTTTTTAAGTTTAATTTTTAATATACTTAGTTTTATTTTTTTAAAAGATGAATAAAAAAATACGTATATTTGGGATAATTTAGAAAAATAGATATTATTAAAAAAAAAGAGAGAAAGAAAAATAATTTGACTTTTTTTTGAGTTGATTTGAAAGCCGTGCAAAAATAAAATTTCAAATAAATCAGTTTAAAAATTATTATTATTTTTAAAAACTAACTTTTTTATTGATCTCAAACAAACAGAGCCATAAATAAAATAAGTGGTAGAAGGAGGCACCGTATGGTTCCCAACCCAAAATCGACTTAAAAGTGAAAAAAAAGTCAGGTATATTTTGTTTTATAATATAAGATTTCGTTTATTTAAACGTAAAATAATTTTTATAAAAAAATATTTTACATGTAAAATAATTTTATAAAAATAATTTTTTTACTTGTATTTTTTAGTATTTGATTAATATTTAAAAAATATTTTCAATGAAAAAATTAAAAAAATTGCCATCATGTATGATTTCTAGCTCTCTCTCATTCTCATATCATTTCTCTCTCACATATTCTCATTTGCTATGAGAATGATAAAAGATGAAAATAATTGAATGAAAAAATTAAGTGAAGGTGTGCGAATGTACAATTTCAAAATTAACTTACAAATTAATTTTTTATAAATCATATTTGGTCCTATTAGATAAAATATTTTACTAAAAAAATTTATTTTACATAGGTATTATCAACCAAATAATAAAAAATAAATAAAATATTTTACCTAAAAATATTTTATGTTGAAACAAACGGAGCCCAAGTTTTTGTTCATTTTCTTATTGACTTTTAGATTTTTTCTTATTAATTTTTAGTATTTTTTCTTTTTTACTTATTAATTAAAAATACTTTTATATATTTTTAAAATGTCATAACTTTTTATACAATGTTTATTTTTATAAGAATTATAATTTCAAAAACTATTGATCGAGGTCTATTTATATAAAAAAAAATTTAAATTAACTGAAAAGCTTTAAGTATATAATTAAATTATATTTATATTAAAAAAACAATGAGTATGGTTTTGATAAAAATAATAATTAGACAAATTTTATCAATTCGCATGACTAATACAAGTAATCAATTCAAAAGGCACTAAAAATAAATTGTATCATCAGAAGGGACCCTGTTTGATCTGTGACATTGAATTATAAGTATATAGATTTTACATATTTTTAAATATTATAGATAATAAATAAAATTATATATTTTATAGAATTATTTGTATTATATTTAGTTAAAATTAAATAAAATATGTCATAACAGTTCAAACAAATATTAAAAAAAACATAATTCCTGGGTGAGACAATTAATAATTACACTATGGGGGCATGAGATTACTTATTCCATGGATTTCAAATTATCAAATATAATTTTAATTATGAAATTATTAATACTTAATTAATTTATTTTTTTATATAATTAATTTTTTGGATCAAACTTTCAATTTGATGAAATCAAATAACATCCGCTAAAAATATATTCAATTCCACAAGAAGCATGGTCACGTGGCTGTTGGACAATTTAATAAAAATAAAATATTAAAAATATAATATTATTATTTATAGTTATAATTTGTTAGAGTTTTAGTAGAATAATTTTGTCTAATAATTATTGACCGTTACAAAGATTAATTAAGTTATTAGTAGTTAATTTATGTTTTTAACCGTTACAAATTAATTATTAATTTTTTTAATAGCTATATAAATAAATTACTACTATTAATATTAGGAAAATGGAGAGTTAGGTCCTCTTTTTTTTGTAGTAAAATTAATTTTAGTCACATTTAATTTTTTTTATTAAGATTAGTCCCGTTTCAATTTTAATTTTCTAAAATACCTTTAAATCATATCTTAAAATTTTTTTTTGGACCTAATTCCTTCCTAAGTGAAAATAAAAAATTATGTCCCAAAAATCTCTCCAAACATCTCTATTCAAAATCTTGCACCTTAATTACCATAATCCTAACTCTATTGCCATCTTCATCCTCCGTCGTCGTCGTCTTCATCATCGACGTCGTAAAAATATAATATTAAATCATGAGATATATTCTAAAAATTGCACTGTTGTTTCAACGTATCACTTTTGGTATAACTGATAAATGTATTAGTTGAATACAAACAAAAAAATACACTGCTATTTGAATTGATAAATGTATCAGTTGAATATGTATTTTGAAAATTACACTATTGAAACAACTGATAAATGTATCAGTAGAATACAGACTTAGGAAAATGCACTGTTATGTGAACTAATAACTATATCGATTGAATATGTATTCTGAAAATTATACTGTTTGAGCAATTGATAAATGTATCATTTGTTGTCCGAATCTGTGACATGCACTGCTGTTGTAACTAATACATTTATCTTTCGAGTTCAAATTATAAAATTTTGTAGGACTGCTAAAAAGTATCATATCAACTACCAAACATATGAAATATAAACTTATCGGGTACTCTGATAAATGTATCAGATGTATTTGGATCCAAAAAAATTCACATTAATTTGTTCTAACTGATAAATGTATTAGTTTACTTCGTATTCAGAAAAATTTACTGTTGTTTTAACTTATAAATGTGACATAATAGATTCTCAAAATTATCTCATATATGCTTCACCAAAACCATCCTGATATTTTATCATGTAATTATGCAAGGAAAAAAAATAAAAAATAAAAAGTTCAAAATAAAACCAATATAAACTACATTGAATACAAGAAGCCACAAAAACATAAAATGTTTAAAAAAATAAATCAATAGGAACTACCTTCAAAACATGAAGACTGAATCATTCGAGAAAAATTGATTTCATATCCACAAATGGACAATTTTACATTTTTAAAACAAAAAAGTCAAAATCAAAATAATCCAATCTAACAACAACAACATATACATATTAGTAAAAATATAGAGTGTCATCGAATTGTAAACGTGATTAATACTTTGAGTATAATGAAATAGCAATAAATAAATTGAAAAATGAGTTGAAATCTATTCCAAGCCAGAAAAATTAGTTGATTTTTAGTTTCCAACTAAATCCTTTACCACTTTTGAATTTTAATGAGTTTTGACGAATTTTAATATTTGCGTCCAAAAATATTCTCTAAACAATAAAATGTGTCTGCCTAATTAAATTGCAAGATATTGTACAAATTAATATTTGTGAAACTGATACCTAAAATCAAGGGTGATATAATATTTTTCGTAAATAAAGTGATATGTCAAAATGATCATGTGATTAATGTGCATCTTAGAATCAGAGGATTAAATATAAAATACATCACCGATTTCTATATAGGATAATGTATCCTATAATTGAAGTATTTAAAATGAAAATGAGGCACCGATTGGTAAATATCATGTTGAACCAAAAAATTATAAAATTTGAATAAAATGACTAAACTCAATATAAAAAATGGGACTAAAAACTCAATTAATTTTTAATATTATTTCTCTACAAATTATAATTTTAGTTAATAGTATTATTTATGAAAATTTAAAGATTAGTCAATTTTTAAACCTCATAACAGATTTAGTCTCACAACTTTTATTTTTAGAGATTTAGTCCTATTAAATTTGAAATAATTGTATTATGTCTAATTTGTTCATATTTAAAAGTTAATTTTTTCTGTTTTGTACAAGCGAGAAAATTCAAGTGATATATTTTTCAAATCATCATAACTGTTGAAAATGAAAAATGATACATTTTTATTTAACTAGTATTTCAAATTTATAAACTGATAAATGTATCATTTATCGCATGAGACTAAAACTGTGAAAAAAATTATAACGAGATTAAAATTCTATTATCAGTTAATAATAAAACTTATACTAAAATTACTCTATTATTTAATGGTGGATTTTTTAAAACACTATATAAACCGTACTAGCCTATTATGTTGGGAAAAAAAATTAAGAGATGTAAATGTTAAAAGATAGAAGAGATATTGAGTTTACTATGAGAGATCTATGTACTATCATATTATTTTATTTTATTTATGGGTAATTCGATTTGTGACTCATTTATGTTTTTTTAGTGAACGTAAAAACTTAACGAGAGTGATTTGTGAGCATTTGAATTATATTTTGAAGTTTCGTTTAAACCTTTACGTGGAGAGAAATTAGTTTTAGAACAATAATCACTTATTATATTCTCTCCATCTCACATACTACATCTTTTTTTTATTCTATTATTTTATACGTTTGTTTTTGCAAATGTATATATAAATGAAAGCAGATTCTTGCAAAGAAAACACAAAACTAAATAGGGATGTCATTTTATATTATAATAATAATAATAATAATAATAAAAAAGGATGTTATAGCTCTGTTCGGTGAATGCAATTTCTGCATTTTATGCTAACTACCATTCACTAAATAGTAAACAATAGATAAATAGTACATGAATATGTGAAGTGTAATAATATTTACGAAAATATCAAATACTTTATTCCTATTAAACTAACTACCTGATGAATGATAATTAAAAGAACTCACGTTAAAACTAGTTACTTATATTTGGCATTAGTTATAAACAAAAAGAAATCAAAAAATTGTTTTGTTCTTATATAATTTTCATGTATAGGAATACCAATTTAGTGGAATCTTTTATTTATGTTTTTTACACCAAGAATGTTTTATAAAAAATTTTAACCCTCGAATTTAGAGCATCCTATTTTCATGTAATTCACAAAGTTTAACAAATAATCGATATTTCACAAAACACCCAATAGGCATGAAATGAAAGAAAAAAGAATTAAATACTATATTTCATTTTGATGATTGTAAATTCTAACAATTGAGTGATGTTTAGAATATGAATAGCAAAAGTTCTTTTTAACAATCAAATGGCCATTTTGCCTTTATACCATTCATTTTGCCCCCAACTGAATTGCCCTTACATAACATACCTCAAACCCTCTCCAAGCTCCATTGATTGCTTTGCTTCTAGAGTGCCCATTAATTAAAATCTCTTCAAATCCATTAGCTTTCACTTTCAACAACTTTTCACCAAAAATAGGTGCCAATTGAATGTTGCCCAACCAAGAGTTTTATTGGATTTTTATTCGTTCTTCACCATCTCATTCAACAAGCCCTTCTCACCCACGACGAATCAAGAGGGGTGGGCACCTCCAATGTTTTTAAAAAAATTATTATCTTTATATATTAAAATATATTATTTTACGTATAAATGGATTTTTAGTATTTTTTACAATTTCTAACGCGTCAACTATAAAATTCTGATTTCCGCCAATACTAATAGCATAGTGTGCGATTAAGTGCTATGCACTCGAATGTCACATATACTACATTTATTTAACCCAAACGCATGACACACTTAACCCTTATTTAATCCAAATTAGAAGGTACACCCCGAGTATCACACTGGCGATACTATGTGGTACTATAAGTTATTGCAATTTATACTATGTGGGACACCTTTTCTTTCTAATCATTCAACAAATGTGAGTCATCATGTCAATACTATAACTGAGTACAAATGTGTAAAATGATTTATATAGCTGACCACAATTGATTGGGACAAAAGCTTAATTTGGTTTGGTATATTGAAACCTTTTGAAATTTAAACTTTTAATACATCTCAAATAGCAATTATTCGATATTTCAAGAGAACTATATGATAATTTTACATAATGATCACATTCTTACCACCGAATACATACAAGTACAATATGCACACTTCAATAGTGGGTCAATAGGGTAGTTAGTAATTTTCTGATTAATATACAATTGACTCCATAAAAATGTAGTTAACCCATAATTAGTACAAACCATACCAAATTCATTTTAGCATTTCACTTTCAGATCCATTTTTTTTCTCAAGTCTCTTTTTTTTATTATTGAAAAAGAAGAGAAGATTTTATTAATCATTCTGGATAGTCAAGGAATCTTTACATAGAATAGGCACGGCCCATTCAGGGCATACATCCTTCCATAAAATCCTATCATCAATATGTAATGCGACTTTTGCAAATTTATGTGCAATTTTGTTCCTCTTTCAATTCACATATGCACACGTTCTATAGGGGAATTTAGCTAACAGCATTTTGCAGTCTCTTATTGTATTACCTATAGTCGAAAGATCCTCCGCGGCCTTGTTTATTGCATTGACAATGTTAAAAGTATCAGTCTCTACCTCACAACGTGTTATTGAGAAATCCTTTGCAAGATTCATGCCATAAAGGATAGTTAGAGCTTTAGTGATCTCTGGTGTGCTCCATTCAGGTAATCTTTGTGAATATTCGACCATAAATCTGCCTTTTCAATCTCTGATGACACCACCCAGTCCTACTTTCCTTTTATTTGTATCGCACGCCTCGTCTACGCTTATTTTGTATATTCTATGACTAGGTGAGATTCAATTCAGAGTGACTTTGTTGGTTTGGGCAATCTTCCTATTATGTTAATTTGTATTTGCCGCAAGATATTAGGATAATGTTTCTTTTGCTCGTGCAATTATTAGCTCCATTTGCACAGATTATCCTAAGAAGATAAGGGAATTTTTTTCATTCCAGATTACCCAAGCAATGACCACAAACCAACCGCTGACCTCTTTAGCCTGTGTAAGGATGATTTTTCAAACCCAATCAAAAGACATACCCATTCAAAGATCTAGAAATTGGTTTAAAGCCGCTCCACTCCATATCTCATTTTCCTTTTCACAATTCATAAGCACATGTTCAATTGTTTCATCCACTTCTCCATAACATCTACATGTTGTTTGGACCTATACATTTTTGCTTGCCAATCCCGTGGCTGTTGGTACTGCTCGAAGACATGCTCGCCAAGTGAAGATTTTGATTTTTGATGGAATATGGAGGTTCCACACTTTAGTCCACCAACTAGACTTTAAATGTAGGCTTGGGCCCACCCTAGAAATCATGGGATTTTCCTCTTCTTCCATCTCCCTTGCCACCTAGTAACCTATCTTCATGGAATACACACCATCTTTTGAGCAAAGCCATATTTGCCTGTCTTCCCCGACACTACTACTTAGGGGTAGTGCTAGAATCATCTCTATCTCTGCATTTTCAGATAGGAAATTTGTCTGAATCTTCGTTTCATTCTATCTCAAATTATCGTCCATTAGATCTCTGACTGTAGTTTCCATTCCTAGATTAGGAGGGGAATATACCTTTAGCGTTTTCTTGCTAGGGATCCATCTATCCGAGTAGACTTTAATCTTTGTTTCTTTAGTTACACGCAAAATTATGCATTTTTCTAAGATATCTCTTCCTTAGAGCAAACTTCTCCATATGAAAGAGGGCTAAGAACCCAACGATGCTTCCATGAAAGATTTGAGAGGAAAATATTTTGTTTTATAACATGTCTCATTAGTGAAGAAGGAGATTGAAGGATCCGTCATCCCTATTTTGCTAACATTGCTAGATTAAAAGCCTCAATCGCTCTAAATCTCATTTCGCCATCCCGCTTAGATGTGCAAAGTTTGTCTCAAGCAACCCAATGGATTTTTTGCTTTTCTTCGTCAGATCCCCACCAGAAACGACTTGCTAACACATTAAGTTCTCTTATTAAAGACTTGGGAAGTTTAAAGCTGCTCATCGTATATATAGGGATGACTTGTGCAATTGCTTTTAGTATGACTTCTTTTCCCGCCTTTGAGATAAGCTTTTCTTTTCAACCTTGGAGTTTCTTCCAGAGTTGCTCCCTTATGGATCGAAACACCTTTTTCATGTCCTTTCCTATCAGCGTTGGGAGACCGAGATACTTGTCATGGTGTTGAACACTTGGCACATTTAACACTTGATTAGGTATTTGCTCATAGGTGGCTTCAACCATATTGGGACTAAAGACAATTGATGATTTGTCATAATTGATATGTTATCCTGAGGCTTGTTCATAAGAAGTCAAAATTGATTTGTCATAGTCAAAATTGATATGTTGTCCTGAGGTTTGTCATAGTTTCTTCCAGGCTTCAACCATATTGGGACTAAAGTCAAAATTGATTTGAGCTGCTAGGACTTATCAACAGTTACTCTGGCAAAAAGCATGTTATTATCCACAAAGAAAATGTGAGATATTATGGGGTTGTGGCGCTCAACCTTGACACCATGCAATCTTTCTTCATTTGAGGCCTTGGTCAGTAGGCTGGATAAACCTTTTGTGCAGATAAAAACAGATAAGGAGATAAGAGATCCCCTTGCCGAAGACTTCGAGATGGGTTAATACACCCCACTGGTTCTCCATTGATAAACCTTTCGACCCTATCATAGGCCTTACTTATGTCCAACTTGAGTGCTAAATTCCCCTTAGTACCTTGCTTTTTCATAGAGTGTAAAGTTTCAAAAGCAACCATGACGTTATTTGTGACGAGTCTGTCAGGTACAAAGGCACTTTGCGTTGGGTTAATTACATCTGAAAGAATAATTTTTAGCTGGTTTGCAAGGATTTTTGCAATTAGTTTATAGATCACATTACATAAGCTGATTGGACTGAAATCAAAAACCTTCCTCAGATCTTTCACTTTTGGAATCAGAGCAATATGAGTGGCATTAAAAGAATTGAGAAAAACTCCACTATTTAGAAAGTTCAGACATAAAGCAAAAATATATTTTCTCACAATATTCCAATAGTGTTGGTAGAACAATGCTGGAAAGCCATCTGACCCTGGTGTTTTCTATGGATGGATTTGGTTTAGGCTGTACATGAATTTCCTCCTCAATAAAAGGTCGATCTAGATCTGCGTTCATATAATCTGAGATGCATCTTCTGATGTGAGAGATCATCGGTTCTATATTCAGATATTTGTCGATGGAGAAAATATAATGAAAGTAGTTAATGAAGTGCTTCTTGATGTATTCAGGATCTGTGACCCATTCTCCCTCTGCATTCTCAATCTCCTTGATGAGATTCCTCTTTTTTCTCTAGCTTGCTTTTGAGTGGAAGAACTTTGTGTTCATATCGCCCCGAGTAAGCCATACCGCCCCAGATCTTTGCCTCCAGCATATTTCTTTCTTTTCAAGGTCATTTATGTCCCTTTTCTAAGGCTTATATGTTCTAGGCATTTGGGCACTTTCTTGGAGTGAGCAGAGTTTTGTTTACTTCTGCTTAATCTGCAAACCCATAGAGCCAAAGTTTTCCTTACCTCAAGTCTTTGATGCGTCTTTGATTCGGTTATAGAAATCTGTGGTTGAGCTTCCAGTGGATGGCCTGTTCCAAGCTTCTTGAACTATGGTTATGTTTTTTTGCACAGTGGTCCAAATAGCTTCAAAGTGGAACCTAGTATTCCTTCTTCATTGTTTTAAAATGATTGGTCGATGGTTTCTCAAGTCTCTCTTTAAGTCTTCACTTTTGTCTTTTTCTCTCATTACAACAATTACTTTGGTGTTGATTTGAGAAAACTTCCTTTGAATACAAGGCTAACAAAAGAGAATATCAAACTATCATCCTAATAACTAAGATGCAATAAAAAAGATATTACTAGCAAATAGTCCTTTTCTTTAAGTGGCAAAAAAATAATTATTGTCATTAAAAAAAAAAATATGATCAAAGAGTGGGCCCACATTATTGCTAAAAAGAGCAATCTAAAGGCATCCACACCCGCTTCTAGCTAAATTAACTTGCCAAAATTCCATAATGTTATTTTATCTAACAACTTTTCATTGACCACTTCAGCAATATTGGCTATTTTAGCCATTCTAATTTAAAATATTATTTTTCATAAAAAAAAAAATGACCTATGAACATAAGCAGACCAACCACAAGAAAAAATAAATGCAATTTCACTTCAAGAATAGAAAGTTCTAGCATTTTTAAGGATTCGTCTGCCAGAATGTTGGAATCGATTAAAGACTTCAAACCATAACTACTTTGCTTCAAGAATTGAGTGATGTAGAATAGCAGCTTCACTTCAAGCATCGAGTTGTAGAATAACATAAGCGGATAAGGATAATTTTTTTGTTACTTTTAAGGATCC
Organism: Heliamphora exappendiculata; assembly: GCA_034768845.1. Lineage (NCBI taxonomy): Eukaryota > Viridiplantae > Streptophyta > Magnoliopsida > Ericales > Sarraceniaceae > Heliamphora > Heliamphora exappendiculata. Next base: position 2,908 of record JAOTRH010044498.1, on the reverse strand, counting down.
ATAAGAAGCTTGCGAGTGAATAAGTAGTTCACCAATCGTACGCAACAAGTTACTGTAGCAAAAGTGCTTAAACTAGAGAGCATTTATTCAAATTGGTGGAGCCCTTCTTCTGAGAACTCCACTAGCTAAAATAGCAAAAAGAATATTTTAGCAAGCTTTATGCATATGCCCTAAGTAAGAGGGTACACTCACTTCTTAGCTAATCATATTCGACAAGAAACTTTAAATACAAAGAGCTGGCATGATACCAACTAAAGAAAAAACAAGAAAAAAAAAAAACCAAAAACTTGAAAAGCCCAAGAAACATCACCAAATAGAAAAGAAGATGACCAAATGGCAAACTATATCATTGATTGAATATGGGGCAAATCCCATTTTCAGTCTAACCCAAAATGCTATTTTGAATTTTTTTTTAGACAATATCATCCCATTTCGATTCAATTCTTTTGAAAATCAGTTGGTTCCAATCAGCCACAACTTTCTTCAAATAGACATTAGTGAATTATCTTGTTAAGACAGTCATGCTTGATTTGAAAAATGTTGGAACTGATTGGAATATAGCATTGAGAATGATGTTGTATTTTGTTTGTGTTACTGTCTATTGGGTTCCAATGTCAATTACAAAGTAAGAGTTGTGCAATTACCCAAAATAAGAAAGAGTTATGCTTTATGTGACAATGGAATTCTCAACCTGGAATTAGAAAAAAAGGGTGAGAGTTCATGTTTTTTTGGTAGGTCCCAAGATTCAGCTTGTGTTTGGGACTAACTTTTTTTTTTAGACTTTTTGGCTGTGGCTTTTTTTTATAAAAAGTTAAATATAAAAAGATATGAAAAAAGTCAACGAAAGCCAAACAAGTAGGCATTTTAAAAGGTTTTTAAGTAAAAAAAATTTTAAAAAAAATTAGGCCAAACATACCTTCAAAATAAATATGTTACTAAAGACATGCATAGAGGAGAAATTGAGGGATGAACAACCTTTTTTCCCTTTTCAATGGAGGGACTCGTTTTCTAGGCAACAAAAATTTTTTTTTTTTTTTTTTGTAGTTAAGTTGGGAAAGGGGAGATGGGAATCCCAGGTTCGAACCCTAGGGACATGTGGAAAAACAGCAACTTGAGCCATTGAGCTACGCCACCACATGGCAACCAAAAGATTGTAGATGCGAGAACTGGATATTTTTAAAAAAGCTCAATTTCTCCAGTTCAGGCATGAATTGGAGGGTGCAATCCAAGCAATACCATTATGCTACTTTGGTATTTTTGTAAATTAATAGTTTAGATTTTGTCTATTTATTGTATTACCTGAACTATACTTCAAGTTCCTATAGTTTTATCTATTTTATTATAGTAAACAAATATTATGAGTATTATTATAATTCACTAAATTCATGTCATGTGGAAACAAAAAATAATTGCACATCTACATAATAAAATAGTCCATATTATTCAAAATTTTCTGTGTCATTTTATCCAATGATCGAAATAAGTTTTAATAAAAATCTTATTATCAAGATTGATTCTTAAAAAATATATTCTCTCTGTACGTTACTAGAAATTACAATTTTAGCGACTATTTTTGGCGACCAACATAGAATTTGGTCGCACAATATCTAACCATTGGCCACCAAAAAGTTTTGGCTGCAAAAAAACTTACCTTGGTTGACAACTTTTACGTTAGTCGCCAAATTACGTTTGGCCGTAGAGAATAAGAAAAAAAAACATACGAACTGCTTTTAGCTTTTTTGCAAAATACTTTCTAATTGGTAACTAAATACTTATTGGTCAATATTTTTGTTTTGATTCGATATTAGTATGGACAAATCTACACCATTAATTCATAAAAAATGTCAAATGAATATAATCTTATTGGTCGAACTGCACCCATTAGGGATACAAGCCAAGTTCTTTCTAAAATTATTCCTTTGGATCATCATCCATTTGTAATGAGAATAATTGACTTTTAACATGGACCAAAAAGGTGGGCCTCGCACATGACAAAAAGGCATTTCATCCACCTAAAGTGGGCCTTCATCTTCACGTGGCCCATAGTGCCTGCCCTTCCTATTCCATTCCTATTAGCCTATACGTTTGGGTTGGATTTTTTAAGGCAAAAACCATGGAAAATAGGATAATAATAATTATTCGATAATTTTAAAATATTATGTAAAATTATTTAGGTAGTGTTTTTATTTCATAATGTATTAAAAAATAATGTGGATATGATAATATTGGCCTACACTTGTTTTGTAGGTGAAATTTTTATTTTGTCTCTCGTACTCTTTTTGTCCTATTTTTACAAATTTTTTTGCTTTAAGCCACTTTTAATGGTATTGTTGACAAAAACACTACAAAATTAATTTATTAAATATATTTTTGATACTTAACATAGTGTATTTTGTATAATAGGATCGGCACTTTTACGTACTGATTAATGCTATGTAAAGTTTTAAAACAAAACAATAAAAAAGGTTATTAATTTTTTTTTAAAAAACACTATTAACAAAAATAATTAGTTAAATTTTTTAAAAAAAATCAGTTAAATCCATTAAAAATAAAAATTTGTGTCATTGAAAAAAATTAAATTGCCAATTATTTGTACATGCTTAGTACTTAATTATATTTATTATTAATTTTTATTTAGTGTAATTTACACATGCACCCCTTATATTTAAGAGTAATAATACTTGCACTTTTTTTATTTTTTGAAATATCACTGCACTACTTTACATTTTTATTTTTATAACACTTAAATTCAAAAACTAATTTCCGTTAACTTTTCAAACGGAATCACTGCTGAAACAGTCTTTTTTAATTTTTTTAATTTAATTACAAAATTTTATTTAAAAATTTCTAATTAAAAAATAAAAAATTACTAAATACAAAAATAAGTAACATAAAATTTAATTTATTA
>JAOTRH010044487.1:0-19884 GCA_034768845.1 Heliamphora exappendiculata | reverse complement strand
ATACTTATTTTATTTTTATGTAAAAAAATTAAAAAAAAAAAAAATTTTATAAAAAATTAAAAAAAAGGTTCAAATTAGGTAAAAATAATAATTTTAAATCTTTATAAGGCACTTTTTTTTTTTTAATAATTTTTTTTAAATTTCAATCAAAATAGCTATATTTTAAAATTTATTTTATTATGATGAATCAAAAAGGTAAAAAAATTTTAAAAACTCAAAAGTCTAAAAGAGCCGCACACAAAAAAGCCAACAAAAAAAAAATTATCCCCCATAATGCGTTGGTCAAGAAAAAAATTATACTTTTTTTCAAATCAATTTAATTAAATGAGTTTTAAAAATATAATAATTTATTTTTTTAATAAAAATAAAAATAAAAAAGCAAAAAAAAATATTCTATATAGAACATTTCATTATGCTCGTTTGAACTAATGTTAAAATATTTCACTATAAAAATTAATATTTTTTATCAAAATTAAAAACTTAAAAATAAAAATAAATTAATAAATTAAATTTTATATTTGTATTTTACTTATTTTTGTATTTAGTAATTTGTTATTTTTTAATTAAAATTTTTTAAATAAAATTTTATAATTAAAAAAGAACAAAAAGCATCAAAACACTGTTGAAACAGTAAAAATACTGTTTTTTCATTTAAAAGTTAACGAAAAGTTAACTCTTAGATCCAAGTGTTATAAAAATAAAAAAATAAAAAAATACAATAATATTTTAAATAATAAAAAAATAATAATAATATAATTCTTAAATACAGAGAGTGTAAGTGTAATTTACCCTTATTATAAACATGAAAGATACACTTTTGGTTTATTATTAAAATTATATCAACTAATACAATGACTTAAATAATAGTTTACATACGTTTTCTGTTCCTCCCTGCTTTTATTCCAAACAAAATCATAATAATATCACTGATGTGGCTATGGCGAAATAATGACTGATTTTATACGTGTTTTTCTGAGTTTTTTTGTCTAATTTTTTATTTTATTTTTTAAACTTATTTTATATTTGTGTAAAAAAAATAAACATTTTTAATTTCTCTCGTCACAAGAAATTACAATCTCTTGCTTGCTTTTTAAAAGTTAATTAGTGTAATAAGAAAAATATTCATTATATCAGTGTTTATAATTATATCATACTAGATAATGGCCCGGTCTGGAAAAAGTCACTTACATGCTTATTGATTTATAAGCAAAAAAATAAAAAATAAGTAAATAAATAAATAAATTTGTTTGGATAATCAAAGTAAATAAGCTGATTTCTAAATCAAATAAACTCGTTTGAATAGTCAAATAAACAAATAAGCAAATAAGTAAATCTACCCAAACGGATCAATTTAAACGGAATTTAGCTTATTTGTTAATAAGCAAATAAACAAGCCATTCAAAAAAGAGCCAACATTTTGAGGTGCTGTTTGATGTAGAAAATTAAATTAGGAGAGAGAAGAATGATAAGTAATATGTAATTTTTACATATTTCTCTATTTCTATTTCTATGAGAAAGTAAATAAAATTATATATATCGTGATATTATTTATAGCATTGTGTAGTTAAAACAAAACAAAGCATGAAAAAAGAATTGGAGAATATTTTTGGCATTAAATAATGAGAGAGAATGATGCAGAAGGAGAGGACAAACAATATAATGGCAGAATGGATTACTTAATCTTATGGATTTCAAATTGTTAATCCCATGTATAGGAATTTGGGCTAAGAGAATGGCTTAATATGAATTTGGACTTAAAAACCCATTGTGTGTTTTGCATTTTGTGGGTTGAAGAAGCAAGGCTTAGGATGAACAATTCAAGAATTTGGCCTTATTGGGAAACCTCTGCTGAGGTAGGTTTGGGAATCCAGGGCATTTGGGTAGAATTCAAATGACAAAAATAGCCTCAGATAATTTTAATATTGTTGAATTTTTTTATATTTCTAACAAAATTTCTTACTTCTTTAACCTATCATAATATGAATAGTTGCAAAAGAAATGATAGTTTGATCAAATAATCCATTTTTAATTAAAAATAAAAAGATAAAAATATATGTTTTGGTTTTTTACTACAAAGATAATCTTAAAAATTGACGAATATAATCTTATGTCACGTTATCCAATCCCACCCAAAACAGATATGATTTGTATAATTCATTATATTATCATATTCAAATCAAACACAAAAAATTAATCTCGTTTCATTTCTAATCTATATATTAATACTACTTTATTATTAATCATAGTCTATTTATATTGGTTATCAAACAAGGCGCTAGAGGAGTAATTATTCAAAAGTCTCAGGCCACGTGGTGAATGATGTAACGAAAATCATTTCGAATGAGACAATATTGTTGGCCCACTTTCGCTAGATAGGTAAAAGACAAAAATAACTCACTTAATGTGTATTAAAAAAATTTATTTATCAAGAGTATCATATAATATTGCCTATATGGTAGTAGGCGAATACGAACAATATTGGTAATAGCCTTTGTTTTATATGTCTTTAAAGTTTCATTTGATAATCGTTGTAGTCTTGTAAATTAAGTAAAATTAATAGTGAGGTAAAATTAAGAATAAGATATGGTGAAATTGGTAATGAGGTGAAATTATAAATGAGATGAGATTAATTTTTTTTTGTTTGATTTGAATAGAATTAATTGAGACTAGTAAAACTCATGTTTGATTTAGATGTGATTAAATAGTGTAGGACTTAATTAAATTTATGCTTTTTCAATATTACCCGTATAATTTTTGTATAAAAAATGTTTTTTAAATAGCACTATTTTTACATATATTTTACTTGTTTCATTTTTTATTAAATTTTTAAATAGCACTATTTTCATAGTTTTTCTTTTTTCTTTTTATATTTATACCTTTCTTTTGTCTAGAGTAATAAAAAGGAAAGATTTTAAAAACAAAACATAAAAAGGTATTAATAAAATAAAGATTTCTAATTAAAATATAACCTTTTTTCGTTTCTAATATTTTTGGCACCCCTCGAATTAAAGTGAGAGCGGGGAAGACAACACAGTGCAAAGCAAATGAATTTAATCCAAAAATCCAAATTTAATAGCCAAAACAATGTCGTTTTTGTAAAATTAAATTTGAACTATCAAATACACATGGCATCATCCGAACAGTGCAAAGCAGATGAGCACTTGGCGGCAGAGGACAAAGCAGAGGAGTGCTTCGCGGCGGAGGGCGGCGAACAACGACTTGGGCTTTTGAAGACGAAGGCATCGACGGAATTGACGATGGGGCTTTCGCTACCGCCGTAACCTTTGCCGTCGCCGCTGACGAACTAGTAAAGCAATTCCATGAATTGGTTTTATTCTCGTAAGGGTAAAATTGGCAAAGCAATCTCACTCTCTCTCCCGAACTGAATTACTAGTAACGGGTGGAGGTGAGCATTGCTAATCCCATGAATTTGTGAGATTCATATTCTCACCGTACTGTTAGTCTGTGCCTAATCTTTACAAACAAACACGAGATTTAATAGTTGATCGAATTCACAATTTAATCCCACTCTTTACAACTGGTATTAAACAAGCTCTAAAAATATTACCTAACATGATAATAGGGGGATATGATTTGCCTGTGTGCTTGGGTCTATGCTCATAGGTAGAGGCGGAACCTATTCAATAGGTGGGCGTGGCCAGATCCCATTTAGTTAAGACTTATAATGGTGTTTGACATTGCTGAAATTAAAAACTTATAGATTGTAACTTGTAGTAAAAATTGTAAGTGTTTGGTAAAAATTGTGACTTGTAGTTATGGTGTAATTTTGCCCGAGGCCCGGTACTGTACAGGCCGATCCCAGCCCGAAAAAAGTCTAAACCTGCCCGAGCCCGAAGATAGATTTTTCGAACCTGAACCTATCCCTCTAAGCCCGTGGGCCAACCCAAGACCCAACGATCAGAATGTGACACCAACAAATTGGATCAATTTTAAATTAAAATGGACAACTGAGATTAAATAGCCATTGATCAAAGAGCCGTTAGGGCCGGGCCGGGCCGGGCCGAGCCTGATCTAACGGCTACTTTTGAATTTATTATTATTTTTATTTAAATTTAGTTTTTTTGTCCATATAAATAGGACCATTTTCTTTTGAAAAAATTCATACCAAATAATCTCTCATCTCTTTAATTTTTCACTATTTTAGTATTTTCTCTTGTAATTCGATTGCTTGGTGATATTCGATAGTTTGATTATTCGGTAATATTCGGTAAAAATTACAACTGTTGACGAATCAAAGATTGAAGATCAAAAACCAAGATTAAGATCAAAATCAAAAATTATAATTGATCAAGATCAAGATTAAAAATTAAAATTTTCTTAATTCGATTTGATTTATTTTTTATAATTTTTTTCAGTATTAAATATATTTCCTAATTTTTTTAATTGTAATTTTTTTTTAAAGTGTAGTAGTTATTATTTAAAAAATCTTAACTTTATATTTTTTTATTATTTAATTAATATTTTAAATTTATTTCAATTTTATAAATTATAATATTTTATCTTATTAAGCTTATTTATAGATTTAAATATATTTTTCATTAGCGAAGAAAAATATATTTTTACATTTTCACTAGTTTTAATTCCACTCCCCCTACCCTCCTAATCCATCCCTTAATAAGTTATAAATTTATAAATTTTAAAACATATAAGTTATAATTTATAAACTTATAAAAATATAAAACTAATAAACTTATATTGTTATAAATAATAAACTAACTTATTAATTTATTATAAAATTTGATTAATAAATTAATAATAAACTAATATAACAACAACTAATAACTAAAAAAATTTAAACTTATTTTATACAAGTTACAACAAAAATTTAAAAATAAATAAATAAATAAAAATCCTAAAAAAACCCCAACCGGCTCGCCTAAAAACCCGGCCCGAGGCCCTAATACCTTGGGACTTAGGCCTATCCTTGGAAAAAGACTCAGCCCGACCCAATTTTTTGCGAAAGCTCACGGGCTTTAAGTCAGGCTAAGCTCGCCCGAGTCAAGGCCGGACCGGACCCAAATTACACCCTTATTTGTAACTAAAATAAAAAAAATAGTTATAAACATATATCAAATGTTGTGAATATCTAAAAAAAATTATACCTTATTACTAAAATTAATAGCAGAAAGCTAAAAACTAGTAGCACTAGCTTTGCCACACCACCCAAATATACTACACAATTTTTTTAATATTTATACTTGATTGACAATTACACTCAAAGTTTTTATTTTACATTTTTAGTCAAATAGTTAAATTGAATTCAACAAAATTATTTGGTAAATTAGACTTTTAACTAATTTTTTTAAAGTTGGTTAATAGGTAAAATGTGGACTTTTGTCATTAAAAAGTTAGCCTTGTGATTTCATGAGGTAGGTATAAATATATATAGTTAACATTAGTAATAAATAAATTATCTAAATTTGAATATTATTATCTTTTAAAATAAAATGAGAGTTTAAATAGAGAAATCTAAAACTTAGTATTTTAATTTTATTTTTTATCTTTTTAATTTGTTTATATTTTTTTGTCAAATTAACTATATTAGCTTTTTTTTTTCTTTTTTTTCTTTTTTTTCTTTTTTACCTTTTTAGCAAAAAACTAAAAAGTTTAGGTTGCCAATCAACCTCATATCTTTAACTACTTGTGGCCTACCCAAATTGACTGTTGAAAAATAATGAAGAGTTTTAGCATCCCCAACTAAATATCGCATACCCACTTCCTTTTTTTCTCAAAAAAATCTTTCCTAAAAATGAGCTTCCTTAGAGGTCTCCCTCCCTCAGTATCCCAATTTACACTAAGCACAACTATTATAACAGTAATAATACTATGATAATTATTTTTTGTGATCACATTTAAATATCACATAATGCATCATCTCACGTGTTGGCTTATGTTACTTAATAGCTCATGAAATGTGTGAAAGATAAATAAACAATATGTTACTTAATAACTCATGAAATATGTGAAAGAGAAATAAACAAAAACATGCTTAGCAATAGGAGTTGCTAACAAAACCATCTCACCACTACTAGCTCTCATCGAAGAAGAAGATGACGATGATGACGAAAGGAGAAAGATGGACCCAATTACGGTGAGCACTTGTCGGCCTAATGTTTTTAGTGGCCATTTTTAAGCAACACTTCCCCTTCAAAATCCAGGGCCATGTTGAAAAATATGCACACAAGTTGTTTATCGATATGTACCCTTACATCCTATAAATAGGATGTCTCAGCAATAAGAGTTGCTAACAGAACCATTTCGCCAGTGGTTGCCCTCGTAGAAGTAAAAGATGACAATGATGGGAGGAGAGAGGTGGACACAACTAGGATCAACGGTTGCCGGCCTAATGTTTTTTTGGGCCATGTTTCAGCAATTCTTCCCCTTCGAACTCAAGAGCCATGTTGCAAAAAATGCTCAGAAGTTGCTTAGCTTTGTGTATCCTTACATCGAAATCATTTTCCACGATTATAGTGGCAACAGCTTTGAGCGGAGCAAAGCCTATGCCGCTATTGAAAGGTACCTTGACAAAATTTCCTCAACTCGTGCAAAGCGTCTCAGAGCAGAAATGGTGATGGACTCACAATCTCTCGTCCTTAGCATGGACGATGACGAGGAGATCACCGATGAATTCAATGGCATCCAACTTTGGTGGGCTTCAAGCAAAAGCATCCCTAAAACACATATATTGTCTTTCCATGGCAATCACGATGAGAGAAGGTATTACAAGCTCACTTTTCACCGCCGCCACCGGGATATTATCACCAAATCCTATCTGAATCACGTTCTGGACGAAGGGAAGGCAATTACGGTGAAGACCAGACAAAGAAAGCTCTACACCAACAATCGAACCGAGCAATGGGTTGGGCAGCGCAGGACAATGTGGAGCCACATAGTGTTCGAGCACCCTGCGACGTTTGAAACTTTGGCCATGGAGCCAAATAGAAAGAGGGAAATTATCAACGATCTCATCACCTTCACTAAGGCTAAAGACTACTATGCAAAGATCGGAAAGGCATGGAAGCGTGGGTATCTCCTTCATGGTCCCCCGGGAACCGGTAAATCCACCATGGTCGCCGCCATGGCTAATCTTCTAGAGTACGATGTGTACGACCTCGATTTGACGATGGTGAACGACAATACAGAGTTGAGGAAGTTATTGATCGAGACATCGAGCAAGTCAATCATAGTGATTGAGGATATCGATTGTTCACTGGATTTGACGATCCAAAGGAAGGAGGGCCTGGTCCAAAAGAAGAAAGACGAAGAAGAAAACAAGAGCACTAAGGTTACTCTGTCTGGGCTTTTGAACTCCATTGACGGGCTCTGGTCGGCTTGCGGCGGCGAAAGGATCTTCATCTTCACCACCAATTACGTCCAGAAACTTGATCCTGCTCTGATTCGAAGAGGCCGAATGGACATGCACATAGAGTTGTCCTATTGTTGCTTCGAAGCTTTCAAGGCGCTCGCAAGGAATTACTTAGACCTTGAATCGCACCATTTGTTTTCGAGCGTCCGACAATTGTTCTCAGAAACAAAAATGACTCCAGCGGACGTTGCAGAGAATTTGATGCCCAAATCTGCTGAAGAAGATGCCGACACTTGTTTAGAGACTTTGATCAAAGCGCTTGAAACAACAAAGGAAGAAGCAAGGTTGAAAGCTAAGGAAGAAGAGAGGCTGAAGGTTGAGATAGAGAAAGAAAAAAAGGTTAAAGAGGGGGCACAGAAATCTACTCCTGCTGTGTATCAGGTGAAGGAGAACAAAGAAACAGTTGAAGAAGTGATAGAAAATGGGGTCATTACTTAAGAAGGGACTGTTTTGGTATTGTCTGGTTTATCTCATTATAGTGTTGGTTCTGTATTAATTATACAAAAATAATTATCAAATCATGATACTTCTGTTTTCTAAAGAAGCTTTTCTTATTGAACAAGACTAATAAATAAAACTAGAGCCTTCAAATATGCTTGCTATAGAAAGTAAAGGAAGCTTTGGTTAAGAGTAGGGGAAAATAATATAAAACAAAAGAAAATGGTGATCCAGGTTGTCAGAAATCTTCAATATTTTCTGGAGGGTTTTAACGAAGAATTCAGACACAAATGTGAGTTCCAATGGGGAAAAAACCAAACTCCGGGGAAAAAAAAATACAAGATGAGCATACAAGTTTTCAGTTTGCAAAAAAACAAAAACAGAAAAAATCAAAAATTAGTTATTTAGATTTAACTAATTAGTATGTTTAAATTTAACAGATTTAACAGAGAAAAAACCCCTAAAAAAAACTAATTTCTGGTTTTATATTTAAATAAGATGGTTAAAATTGTTATCTCACACCTACTCCCACAATCCTACTAATCCAAGCTAAAATCCAAAATATTGGAAGGAAAAATGCTTAGAAGATGAATCTCTTTCTATTTTCTTCTATAATAAAAAATAATAAAAAGTCTTTTTATAACAAATAATTAGTAACCAGTTTAATTTATAAGCTGTTTACTGTTTTTTATCCAACATAAAAATTTTTAACGAATAAGACTCATCCTCATAAAAGTCTTAATGCGCAAGACCATTTTAAGACAAAAATACCCTATAACAGATAAATTTATTTGTACCTTTTTGAAACATGTAAAAAAAATATATAAATTTATCTATTTTTTATTAAAAACTCGTGTAAAAAACACAGATAAATTTATCTGTCTTATTAAAAACACTTATAAAGAACACAGATAAATTTATCTATTTGCATTATCAATATTGATATGCAAACAAATAAATTTATCTGTTGAGCATAAATATGCAAACAGATAAATTTATCTATTTGTTATGCAAAAAAATTAAATTTATCTTTTTGTAAAGTATTTTCAAAAAAAATCACGCAATTGGACAATTTGCATTAAAATTCTTGTTAATAGACCTTGCGCGTTAAAATTTATTTTTTTAAAAATTGGACTAAAATTTCCTTTTTATAAATTAGCTATTTATTAATACTAGAGCTATAAGTTGAAATAGAAAATTTTTTGATAGCATTGATCTAGTGACCCACGAGGTGGTTCGAAGAATTAGTAGATATGTAACGGAGATCTAATCTGCTTTTGGTTTTTCTACTCGTTGCTTATCTAAACCAATTAACTATGTGGTTAGGACTTTTTCAGGTTGTGAAAGACTCAAAACTCAATACGGATGGTCGTTCTCATGGGGAATCGAGTCTGGCGAATTTTGGTGGTATGATCCGAAAGGAGCGTGAATACTGGGTCTTCAGCTTTTATGGCAAACTTCCTAAGTGCACGAGTTTGGAATCAGAGCTCTGAGACATTTTCCATGGCCTTAGAATAATTGTAGGGCACAGACTTAAGGAAATTGCAATGGAATCGAATCCAAAAACTGCAATTAATTTTATCAAAGATGGGCCCTTCACATAACTTTACTTTTCTTACGGTGTTCTCATTCTTAAATGCAAAGCTATGTTAGAAGAGTTCAATTGCTCCATTGCTCACACTTTCAGAGAAGACAACAGAGTTGCAAACCGTCTCGCCAACTTAGGGTGCGAATCAAGACACTAAACTGGTATCCCCGGTTACCCCCCTGTTTGAGGTGAAAGATCTTTTGCCAGAATATCTAGCAAGTGTTCCTGTTATGAGGCTTTAGTTTGCTTTCTATTTCTTCTTTTTTTCGTTGTACCAAAAACAAAAATCATAACCTTACATTAAAAGAAAATATATCACTGACATACTGATATTGTATTTCCTACTTATTGAATAATTTCTCCAGCCCACCTCTTTTTATCATGGACTCCAAACATGGCCTATAGGTATTGAGGAAGATATGATTGTCCTAACAACAATCTATTTCTTTCTTTGTAGGGTGTTGCAGTTTCTGTTTTCCAGAACAATAGTCCAAATTTCTACATTGTAATATATATATATATATATATATTAGGAATTGACCCACTTTTACTATTTTTTTCAGATTACTCATATATTTTAATAATTTTTCTAAAGCAGCAAAAAGAACAATAAAAAAAATTAGGGAGACTAAAAGAGCAAAATTTAATAAATAACCACACATTTTAATAGAAAAAATTCTGAATGAGCGAGCAAAATAAAAAAACAAATTTAATTTTTATGGAATCGTTATAAACTCATCTAATATAAATCATTTAACTTATAGGACTCAAAAAAATTAAACCAAAAAGTAATTGTAGGTATTACTATCAAGGAGAAAAAGTTGATTTTTTTGAAAGAGAGAGAACATTTGTAGGAGAGAGGAGAAAAGAGAAAGGAGAGACGAGAGAGAAATGAAAAGAGGGAGAATTTGAGTTTTAAATCTCAACCCTTTGTTGAAAATTGAGAGTAAATCTCAACCATCGATTGAAAATATGTTTAAGATATTTTTCACTCATGTTTTATTATATAAATTTTAATAAACAAAATTCCGAACGAATGAACAAAATGATGGAATAAATTTAATTTTTATGGAATCATCGTAAACTCATTTTATATGAATCATTTAACTTATAAGTCTCGAAAAAGTTATATCAAAAAGTTATATGAATCATTTAACTTATAAGGCTCGAAAAAGTTATATCAAAAAGTAAATGTTGGTGTTATTTTCAAGTAAGAAAAGTTAACTTTTTGAAGAGAGAGAGAGAACATGTGTAGGAGAGAGAAGAGAGGAGAAATGAGAGAAAAATAAAAGGGGCGAGAATCTGAGTTTTAAACCTCAACTCTTTGTAGGAATGGCAATAGGGCGAAGCGGGACTGGAAATTTATTTTTTCATTCCCGTCTCCTATTTGATCGGGGCGGAAACAGGAAAAGATAACGGGAAGTTGCGGAAAACGGGACAGGTACGAAGAAATTTCGAATATAATTTTTAAGATTTAAAAGAATAATATTAATAAAAGTTATAAATAATATAATAAATAAAAAATAATAGTTGATAAATTAATATAACTAAATATACAAAATATAAAAAATAAAAAATAGAGATAAATATAATATTTTAATATTTTGAACTTATTATATTTATAAAATTATATTTTATACATATATTAATATTTGAAAAATATTAATTTTATGTAATCGGGGACGGGGCAAAAAAAACAGGGCGGAGAGAGCAAATACCATTCCCACCTCGTTTGTTATCAGGTGCAGAAAAAACCCTACAAAGTGGGGTAGAATTAAGACGGGGCGGAAAAAATTGCCATCCCTAGCCCTTGGTTGAAAATTGAGAGTAAATCTCAACCACTAATTAAAAATATATATTAGACATTTTTCACCCATGTTTTATTATATAGGTATAAGGATAATCTGTGTTTAAAGCCACTCACACTATTTTTTTCTTAAGATTGCTCATGCATTTTAATACTTAATTTCAAACTTTATTTTTTAAAAAATAATCCACATAAAAAAACAATAGAAAAAAATTCCAAACTCAATCAACTTTAATATTAATAAGGAGAAAAAAATATTATTAAACAAAACAACAAACTAAAATACAAAGAGCATCAAGAAAAATTCAAACACCACCATCGAAAAAAAAAAAAGTTAATACTTTGTTGTGATTACACAACTATACAATTCTTTTTTTTTTTACTATGAATACCTGAATTGCTTTCTTAATACAAATACAATCGAAACTGTTGATTACTTTATGACCGGTCTACTATTAGATTATCACATAAAAATCATATCAAGTCTGCTAACTTGTCAGTAATTTAATAATTAATTAATGGGTGATTTAGCCCCAAGTTCATTTTTTATGAATTACTTACAGTTAAATTCCAATCCAACACTTCTAACCTAAGAAGTCTTATTTTAAGGTGAATGTCCCAAATTGTCCTATTTCTTATTTGATATTCATTCTGCGCTAACCAAATAGTGCTCAACGACTCTTACTCTTTGACCTACAACTAAGTTACCTTTCTTAATATGAATGTACCATTATTAAAATAAAATAATTTGTTTCATTATAATAATATTCCAACTTTTATCATTGCTAGAATCTTTTAAAATGAAATGATTTATTTCATCATAGTAATATTTAAACTTTTTTAAAATGAATTGTTCTATTATGGTACTGTTATTATTTTGAAAAAATAATAAATGTACCATTTTGTTATTACATAGAGAGATTTTTATAGTTAATGATGAAAGAATTTGAAAAATTGTATATTTTAATAATATAGACTTTATGTAAAATGAATAATATGACTTTAATATTATTTTTTTTGAAAATAAAAATAATAATCATAAAAATATACTCATTTTTAAAGTTATAAATGTGCTAGCATTTAGAAAATGGTAATATTCTGAAAATCTGTCATAGTAATATTATCGGTATTTAAATATGTGAATGTTCACATATTTTAATGTTATCATGTTTCTATTATTTGTTAATACCCGATTATTTCTATTATTTGTTAATGACTTCAAATGGGAGCATAACGGTCTAAATTTATTTAAAAAAAATTTAATAAAATCTTGTAAAATAGTTAACTTGTAACTGGAACTTAACTCAATACAATTAGTAAAAATAAAACTCCCCACTAATTAACTGTTAATTTGGTTAATTAGTCAATTCTAAGATACTCAATTAAAAATACAACTTTATTAGTTTGTTAATTTATAAAGGTAAAAAAATAAAAAAAATTAGTAAAAGTAAATACAAAATTATTTGTTTTAGTTTAATAATTAAATTTTTAACACATACACGAATGTAGATAGATATCCAATTATAAAAATTTAAGAGTGAAACAAAAAGTAATTTTAACAATTTAATAATTAGTTAATTAGCCACTTTTAAAGCACTCAATTAAAAATACAATTTTATTAATTTTTTAATTTATAAATTAAAAAATAAAAAATATAACAAAAAAACTATATTATTTTTTCATTAGATTAGTAAAAAGAGAAGTAATAAAAATTAATATATATATTTTTTACAAATAAGAAAATGAGATAACAAAATTGAATGGCAAAATTGTTTTTTCAATTGTTAAATTTTTAACACCTATACAAATGTCATATTAAAAGTTTATATTATATATATATCCACTAGGAATTGACTCATGCCTAAAGCCCTTTTACTTATTTTTTTTTAGATTACTCGTGTATTTTAATAATTTTTTTAAATTAGCAAAAAAAATAATAAAAAAATTAAAAAGAGAATGAAGAAACAAAATTTAATAAACAATCACATATTTTAATAAAAAAAATTCCGAACAGATGAACAAAATAAAAAATAAATTTAATTTTTATTGAATCATCGTATACTCATCTCATAGAAATCATTTAACTTATATAAAAGTCAGAAAAAATTAAACCAAAAAGTAAATGTAAGTATTACTTTCTAGTAGAAAAAAATGATTTTTTTGAAAAGAGAGAGAACATGTGCAGAGAGAGAGAGAGGAGAGAGAAATGAAAAAGGTGAGAATTTAAATTTTAAATCCTTAACTCTTTGGTTAAAAATTGAGAAAAAATCTCAACCATTAATTAAAAATATGTTTTAAGATATTTTTCAACTAAATTTTATTATATAGATTTTAATAGACAAAATTCTAAACAATAAACAAAATAAAAGAATAAATTTAATTTTTATAAAATTATCATAAACTCATCTCATATAAATCATTTAACTTATAAGCCTCAAAAAAATTAAACCAAAAAATAAGAATAAATTACATTTACATTCTATGTATTTAAAAATTATATCACTTTCACTCCTTTTATTTTTTAAAATATCACTGCATTTTCTTATTTTTTTATTTTTATAACACTTAACTCTAAAAGTTAACTTTTCGTTAATTTTTAGACGGAACAATATTTTCAATATTTTTTTTTGTTTTCTTTTTTAATGACAAAATCTTATTTAAAAATTTTTAATTAAAAAACAAAAAAATTACTAAATACAAAAATAAGTAAAATAAAAACATAAAATTTAATTTATTTATTTTATTTTATTTTTAAGTTTTTAATTTTGATAAAAAAAATATTAATTTTTATAGTAAAATATTTTAATATTAGCTCAAGCAAGCATAGTATAATATTCTATCTGAGATATTTTTTTTTATCTTTTTAGTTTTATTTATATTTTTAGTAAAATAAATAAATTATTATATTTTTAAAACTCATTCAATTAAAACAATTAAAAAAAAGTACAATTTTTTTTACTAATGTGAGATTTTGTGTGTGCCTTTTTTTTTTTTTTTTTTGTATGTGTAGCTCTTTCAGTCTTTTTTTATTTTTTAAAAAAATTTTATTCTAAATTTTTTTATCTTTTTAATTTATCATAATAAAATAAATTTAGATATAGCTATTTTAGCTAAAATTTAAAAGAATCATCAAAATCCAAGAAAATTTAGAAGTACAGCTGTTTTACCCTTTTAACTTTTGGTCGAGTTATAAGATTTACACAATTCAGTCTTGAATTTTAATTAATTTTTTTGAATTGTTTCTTAAGATCCAAGGAAATTATACGGCGAACACCATTAACACTGGCTCCACTTTCTCTCTACACAAATTTTTTCATGTTGAACTGTATTTCAATTCATTTCATGTTCTTTCGATTCAACTTCATCACTTTCAATAATGGGAAATTCTGTAGAGAGAAGGATTAATAGTGACAAGAACACGTTCTCCTTTGGTAAAGACCAAACACCCCATTAAGAATGACAATGGGGTGAGATTGAGAGGATAAAGTCTATCATCCTCGGCACTTATTTGATCAAAATAGGGATAGAAAAAATATTAAGAAAATAGCGAAAACAAAGACAGAGATATATAGAAAATAATTTTGAGTTTTTAGGAAAATGATACAAATAAGAGATATAAATAATATTATAGATAAACAATAATAATTGATAAGTTATTAAAATTAAAAATATAAAAGGTAAAAAATTAACTATAAAAAATAAAAAATAAAAAAAATATTTTTATGATTTAGTCTTATTATATTTTTTAAGAATAAATTTCATACGCATTCTTATATTTAAAATGAATTTATTTTATATAATCGGAGGAGCCAAAACAAAACAAAACAAAAAAAGGGCAATAGAAACAAAAACCATCCCCCACCTTATTTGTTGTGAGAATGGAAAAAACTCATTCATAAAAGGGACCACATGCAAGGATAGTACCAGAGAAATTGCCATACCTATGCTCCATTGATGCACATCTCTACGATTATTTTCCATTTTCTGCTAAAGAACCTTTTTTTTGTCATAGATTTTGTAAGATTTTAATGGGATTGCCATCTAGAATAATGAAATTGATTGACCTAAACAGAAGCAAGGAAGTGTTTCAACTTCTAAAAAACATTCTACTGTTTTGAAGAAACTCAGTCCCTCATGGTAGGTTTGGATCTAGGATTAGTTGAGGATAAGGAAAAGTAAAATGAATCCAAAATACCTTAAAAACTGTTATATTTTCACTATAAAGCAAACAAAAAATGGAAATTTTAAAACGGATTTGGTTCATTTTTTTCCTTCCCATTTTCATAGACTAAGCAATTATAAGAACAAACTTAATTTATATATTTCATTTTCTTTGTCCTCAATTTTCCCTATCCTTTCGAAAAAAAAAGGAAAAAATTCTATAACCAAACAAAGTATTGACTATTAATGTCCAAATGTAACAATGTCAATGATACTTGATAACTAGCTAACACACTATCAGTTAAATATAATCAAAATTTCCCTCAGTAATCTCACAAGCATGGCTAGCTGCGTGCCAAAATACTTACTCAGAATTTTATTTTGAATGCAAAATTAATGATTTAAATTTAACTATGTCTAGTGTAAGTCAACACTGCAAGTGAATCAGAGAAAAAAATTGTCATATCCCAATTACTTTAAAATGTTCTTCAAAAACTCGTCGGATTTTAAAAGAATTAAAAAAAAATCATTAATTTTGAATTCAAAATAAATTTCTGAATGAATTTTCTCTAACCTCAACAGCATCAGTTACTACTAGTCCAATCACATTTCGTTAGAAACAACCAACAAGTTCAGTGAGGAAGACCAAGGACTCAAAATCAGAAACCCTCTGAGAAAAGTGTAACTACCAATTTAGTAAAAAAGGGCATGGGATGGGATCCCGTCCTAGTGCACTCCCAATCAGTCATAAGATTATATATTGAAATCTCATCTCGAAACATGATCTAACAGTAAAAATGTATTGGGAAAAAAAGAATTTGAAAACAGAGAATTCCTGTTAGCATGAGATGAGATGAGACCAAAAAATGAGATATTTATGAGCACTGTGGACACACTGATTCTGTGAAATCCCCAGAAGGAGAAAACTTATGCAAGACAACTATAAAAAAGAGAAGTAAGAAGAGGAAGAAGATAAAAAATAGAAGAACAAACCTGATGATTAAAGGGGAGATGTGGGCTCAATTTGGTTCAGCCATTGCTAGCTTCATGTTTATCTAAGCAATGCTTCATCAGTACTTCCCTTATCACCTTCGAGCCTATATTGAAATACAATTCCAGAAATTGGTGAGCTTCTTCTACCCTTACGTCGAAATCACGTTCCACGAGTTCTCCGGTGATCGTCTGAAGCACAGTGAAGCATACAAAGCCATAGAAAACTACCTCAGTTGCAGATCGACCATCCAAGCTAAAAAGCTCAAAGGTGATTTGCAAGAAAGACAGTCTTTGTTCCTTACCATGGACGATCACGAGGAGGTGAGTGATGAGTTCGAGGGAGTCAAGCTCATGTGGGCTTTGATAAAAACCGCATCCAAAACACGGTCATTTTCTTTCTTCCCTGCCATGGATGAGAAAAGGCGTTACAGGCTCACTTTTCATAAACAGTATCGCGAAATGATCACCAAGTCATACCTCGATTATGTCCTGAAAGAGGGGAAGGCTATTGAGACTAGGAAGCGACAGTGGAAGCTTTACACGACTAATCCAACTGGCTTCTACGAATACAAAAGAAACATGTGGAGCCATGTTGGTTTTGAGCACCCTGCGTCATTTCAGACATTAGCAATGGATCCAAAGAAAAAGAAGGAAATTATGGATGATCTCATTACATTCAGCGAGGTGAAATAATACTATGCAAGGGTTGGGAAGTCATGGAAGCGCAGGTACCTCCTTTACGGACCCCCTGGTACCGGTAAATCAACCATGATTGCCGCCATAGCTAACTTTCTGAATTATGATGTTTATGATCTAGAATTAACAGCAGTGAAGGACAATACTGACCTGAGGAAGCTATTGATAGAAACCTCGGGCAAATCTATAATAGTGATAGAGGACGTAGACTGCTCCCTTGACCTTACAGGTCAAAGGAAGAAGGGCAAGAAGAAAGGAGACCACAATGAACTGAAAGATCTAATTCAAGACGAGAAAAGGGATTAAGGAAAAGAGAACCAAGGTTACGCTTTCTGGGTTGTTAAACTTCATTGATGGTCTCTGGTCGGCTAGTGGTGGGGAAAGACTCGTCATTTTTACTACCAATTATGTGGAGAAACTGGATCCAGCTCTTATTTGGAGAGGAAGAATGGATAGGCACATTAAGATGTCGTATTGTAACTTTGAAGCATTCAAAGTGCTGGCTAAGAATTATCTCGATATTGATTCACACCCTTTGTTTAGTGAAATTCAAAGTCTGCTGGAAGAAATCAACATGACTCCTGCTGATGTTGCAGAAAATCTGATGCCTAAGACCATGGCAGAAGATGCTGGTACTTGCTTGGGCAACTTGATGGAAGCCCTTATGATAGCCAAAGAAGAAGCAAGCAAGAAGGCTGAGAAGGAAGAAAAGCTGAACGATGAGAAAGATCCAAAAGAAGATGAAGAGGCAATGAAGAAGGGTGAGAAGGAAGTCAGGCTGAAAGCTTCAGCAGAGAAAGACCCAGAAGAAGAAGAAGAAGAAGAAGAAGAAAAGTATCAGAAGATTCCGAAGACGACGACGACGAAGAAGAAGAAGATGACAAGGAGGAGGAGGAGGAAGACGAAGAAGAAGACTCGGAGGATGAGTAGTAGCAGGAAACATAGGCCCTACAATCATGTCATCTCTAGTTCTATTTATTAATGTTAGTTTTACTTCTAGAACCTAATCATTACTTGTTTATGGAATTAATGCTTCGGCGAAATGAATTATGAAATGCTATGCTAATCGTGACTTTAGTGGTAATCAAGATTTGCATAAAAGAGGACATCTCTAGTTCTATTTCAGAAATGAATGCAAAACGACGATCATAACCACTACAAAGAAAATTTGACAAGTTTGTGCTTCAAAGCACTACTCGGAAGCTTGTTCACCACATGAGTAGTAAAAATCCTGATAATCTGAGAATCTTGCCTTCCATGGTGATACTAATGTCTAGGAGATATAGAAGTCATTTATTCTAATAATATAATTGGCTGTAAATAGAAAAAAAAATGCTAGGTTGATTTTAAAGAGTGTTTTGCCATTTTTCTCTTTATATTATATTCAACAACGGAAAAACAGCATGCTGTACCAACATTTGAAGGAATTCAACTGAGACTGCCAAGAAAAAGGCAAGGTTGAAGGCTTGACCAGGAGAAAAGGCTAAAGGATGACAAAGAACCAGCAGAGAATGAAACATAAGTTAAACTAGTCTTACTTAACTCTCTCCACCCCACCCCCCTGATGCGCACGCAAAAAAAAAAAAAGGGAAAAAAGAAAAAAGAAGACTAGTGTTTCCCCCAACAACATGATGAGAAGTAAATGGAACTACCCACTAATTTGAATGAAAAACTAACCAAAGCAAGTAGCAAACAAATAAAGAGTGCAAGTTCACCAGTGGCATCGGTTCTTTGCCCTGTGTGGTTTGCAAGTTGCAAATAACTCAAACAGATTAAGCCTTCTCTAACAACCGCCATTCTAAAACTCCTGCAGATAAGATTGAGCAAGGATCAAGGAATATAAATGAAGTTACCTTCTGCAAATCTCAAATTAATATAGTTACTTCAAAAATACAATGCTGGGATCAAGAAAGAAGAAGATTCTTAAATTTGTAACCGATTAATCCTTCCTAACCATGTGATATTCACGTTTAACTCGTTAAAATCAAGACAAAAGAAGTAGAGAGATAAAAGGAAAGTGTAGCATAAGTTGGGGAAAACAAAAATACTAAACCAAATCAAATCAAACCAAACTAAGTTTTTGTCCCAATCAATTGGGGCCGACTATATGAATCCTCTTACGCCACTTTACTCTGTTAAAAGTCATATGTTCAATTAGTTTTTAATAGGTTCATCTCTTTTCTTAACATGGCATCCCATGTCAATTTAGTTCTACCCATTTTTTTCTTAGTGTTTTCATTACTCATGATCTGGTCGCTTTTTCTCACTACTGCACCAACTGGTCTACGTTGTATATGTTTAAAGACTCCAAACTAGCTTAATTTATTTTCTTTCAACTTATCCGCAATTGGTGTGACCCCTATCATTCCACGGATCTTTTCATTCCTAATTTTATCTTTTCTAGTTTTACCACACATCGTCCTTAACATTTTCATTTAAAGATGGAGTCCCAAAGTGAACGCATATTTTTTCAACGATTATGGACAAGGTTGAAAGATGAGGATTATGTGACTCTTTGCTGAACTAGGATTTAGAATTGCAGGCTTAACGTTGGTGTGGGCCACAATTCATCAGTTCTTCCCACTGCAGTTTGATTTTTTTTTTTCCTTTTTGCAAAGCTGAGGAATAGATTTGTATACATTTTTACCCTTCCATCCAAATCATGACACATGTCATTCGCAGGCATGCTACAAATTCAGCACGGGCATCAAAACTTACCTCAGTGCCAAATCCACCAAAAAAGCTACACTTTTCAGAGTACATAGGGTAGAAAAAGAACAGAAAAAATTTGTCATCAGATTGTGTAGAGGACAG
>JAOTRH010044467.1:0-19884 GCA_034768845.1 Heliamphora exappendiculata | reverse complement strand
CCCCCTTTTCCCATAAGTTTGGAAATTCAATCATGACCTGTGACCTATGTTACCTGAACACGAATACGGGCGTTGAGTGTGTGGCTGTGTGCCTAAGTATCAAATTTATCTAATTGTCATGTGAAGGGCGCTGGGTCACAGCAGAATTTCATAATTTTATATATATATTTTCTAGAGTAAAGTGTGTTTACATGGTTTCATATAGAGTGCAAGTTTAGACTTAGTTCTATAGTAAACTCGAATAACTAAATATGCTTTCCATGTAAATGTCCAATTAAAAATGTCCAGCATGTATTTGATATCGTTATTCAATTGTCGAGTGTGTAACACAAATGCTTCATACATTTAGAAGAGTTTCCTAAGAAGTTAAGGAATTAGACATGAATTTGGTAGTTGTGTTGCCCAACTGATTTCAGAGTGAGTGCATTAAGGAATTAGACATGAGTTTGGTTGAGAGAGTCAGAATGCTTGTTAATTGTTCATGCACACGCAAAATTAAAACATGAGGCTGAGGATACACTAGAAACATCCCCGGATGACCTATTTTTAGATAAACACCAAATCCTTCAATAATTAGGTAAAAAGAAACATAGCTAAGCCTGCCCTCCTAAGACATCCAAAAAGAACATCATGTTCAACATAAATTCTCACTACTCTAAGACGACATATCTCAATTTGCTTTGTTGCAACATTATGTCTAGTAAGTAACCATAAGATGCTACATTAAGTATCAAAAACCTCCAGAACTGAGAATAGGATAGAATCTATCCCATTAACCAGAGCTCTCCAAGTGATTGCAGCTCAATAACATCAGCCTTCAACCAAAATGTAAGGGCATCAGAGTGTGAGGGGACAGACAATAATTGAAGGGTACAGAAATGGCATCAAGCTGCTTGAACTTCTGGTTTTTGGGTGTTTTCATCAGTTTTCTTCAAGATTGGAATGTATCTCCAACAACGCTTGTGAACACCACTTATTTTCTTGGGAGCATCTGCAGCTGGTGAACCTGCATAATTCACACAAGCATTAATTCAGGGCACTTTCAGAAATGAAGATCAAAATCCAACCAAGCCCATAGAATTTGTGCAGCAGTTTTTTACATTTATACTACCACCAAAAACAAAAACAAAATAAAAAATTTATGTTTGGTCACTACTAATATACAGACCCCAAAAACTTACTGGAAGTATAGAACTCACTTCTAAGTAGTAAACCTACATGCGTGCGCACGGAGAGAGTAAACCTAGCAGGAAAAAATTGGCATATAAAATTAAAAAAAATTATATAAGAAAAATGCGTGTTATTCTCAGGTAGAGTCCCCACATCATATGAAAACTGGTGACAGACCAAAGTTACAAATGGCTGTTTTTCTCTCTATGGTGTGTGTCAAACAAATTTTTATGCATTATAAAGATTAAAAACCAATGAGATTAGCAAAGTATCTGGTACTGTTTTCCAATTTTTTAAAAGATAAAACGCGATATGACACCTGGACTTTGTAATCCTACTAAAACTTCTTGCATAAACCAACAGAAGCAAGATCAGAACACAGTCAATAACTCTATTACTAAAACTATTTGATTTGCAAAAAATTCACCACACTTTACCTGAAGAGACATTTATAACCAAAACAGAGGTGATCTGTCTCCATTCTCTTTCTACTAAGCCAAATTCTGACACAAGTTTTTTGGCTTCCCTAGCCATCGTTAGTAACGATCTTATCTTATGCTCGTCCTTGGAATTTTACAAGAATTTCAGTACATAGTTTTGGGTTTCCCTTGATCCTTGCCTCGTTGGGAGTTGTCTGGACTCTTCTCCTAGGCTTCTTTGTTTGTTTGAAAACTTTCCAACCCTATAATGTATTCCTTCACCCCTTCCACTGAAATATATATTTACTATAAAAACAGTACCCATGTAATATAAGCACAATGACACTCCCTTTTCTTTCTTGGTGTAGCCGTGTAGGCACTTGGACTGGGATGGAAGAGAGTGACTGAGAAGATTGTAAGCACTTGATGCCTTGCGAAAACTAGATGTGGAGGAGCAGAAAGTGGAGGCAACTTTGGGACAGAGAAAGGGAGACAGTGTAGAGAAGCTCTAAGTTGAAAAGAATGGCAGATGAGCATTAAACTTTGAAGGAGGAGCATGCACTCCCTTATACAGGAGACGAGAACTTGTAGGCCACAGTCACCATGAAACAAGCAAAACCTTTCACAGCCTGTGAAGGAGGAGCATGCACTCCCTTATACAGGAGACAAGACAACTAGGTCACTATCACCATGGAACAAGCAAAACCTTTCACTTGTAGGTATAACTTGAGCTTACTAACTAGGTCAAGTATTGAAGGAGGCTTTTGTTGCCCGACAAAGTGAGGGGACGGGTGCTATACCCATTGTCGGGTTTTGGAGTGTCATACTCTTCAGACTAGTCAGCATACTTTTTGTCTCTCAAGTCAATGCAACTCTCTCTCTCTCCTTCTAAAGTTGGTCAAAGTGTATCCACTCCAAGAACGAAGCAAACCAAGTAATTATGACGAGTCTCAACTCTAGTTTCGAAGCCACAATCCTTCATAGGTCCTGAGCGAGATCTCCTAGACCTTGCTCCCTATCTAATTAAGAGAGTCTGGAACTTTCCAAGTCTTGGAGAGATGGAATTGACTCCTATAGATGGCTTTAAGCAAGCAGAGTGAAGCAAGGATGGTTTGAGGCTAACCTCTCTTGGACGAGCAGAGCATAGTTGGTTTGGAGCCCACTCCACTAGGGCAAGAGGAGCGGGGTTGGTTTGGAGCCAACTTTTCTTGGGCAAGTGAACTCATATTAGGTCGGATTCAACTGTTCCCGACGAGCAGACAGGGATTCGCTCGGATGGAAAATTATCATACCCATAGCTGAAACCGAACAAAGTACCTCAATAACCGCTATTGTCTTTGTTAAAGTCCAAACAAAATCTCTGGTAGGCTTCAAACTTTTTATTAACCACTTAATAGTAAGTATACAACACCTACTACCTAATTCATTTTATCGTACACTACTCATATCAATATTTACTGAACCAGTCCTAAGAGACATTTATATCCAAAATCGAGGAGATCTGTTTCTTTCTATATAAAAAAAATACTGACATAAGTTTTTTGGCTTCTCTACCCATCATTAGTAACTATATGCTTGTACTTGGAAATTTACACGAACGACAACGCATAGTTTTGGGTTTCCCTTCACCCTTGGGACTTGGGAGTTATCTAGGCTCTTCTTCTGGACTTCTTTGTTTCTTTTTAGAACTTCCCAACCATATTAACGAATTCACTCACCCCTTCCACGAAATATATAGTTGTTATAAAAATAGTAAGTGTGCTAAATAAGCGCAATGATGCCCTCTTTTCTTTCTTGGTGTAGTCGTGTAGGTAGTTTGGTCTTAGGTACTAGAGAGTGACCAAGATATATAGAAAGATAGCAAGCACTTGATAACTCAAGACCAAAGGAGGCAAAAGAGGAGAGAGTAAAGGCAACCTTAGAAAAAAAATAGAGGAATGCAGTGGAAAGAAGCTCTAAATTAAAGAGAATGGTGGATGACCAATAATCTTTGAAGCAGGAAAATGGACTCCCTTATATAAGAGACAAGGTTACTTGGAGATCGCTACCACCATGAAACATGTGAAACCTTTTCCTTGTGGTGACACTGTGACCACACCGGTTGGGTCAACTGTCAGAGGAGGCCTATGTTTTTAGAGTGTCATATTTCTTTAGAGCGGTCAGTGTACTTCTTAACTCTTGAATCATAACCTCTCTCTCTCTCCTTCCCTCCCTCTCAGGTTGATTGGAGTGGCGACACTCCAAGAACAGGGCAAGCCAATCAACTCTGATGAACTCTCAACTCTAACTTCGAAGCCAATCAACTCTGATGAACTCTCAACTCTAACTTCTAAACCACATTCCTCCATAGGCTCCAAGAACAGGGCAAGCCAATCAACTCTTATGAACTCTCAACTCTAACTTCTAAGCCACAATCCTCCATAGGCCCCAAGCGAGATTTCCTAGCCCCCAGCATAAATCTTGTCATAGGGTCTTGTATTTACAAGTCTTAGAGATGATGCCTCAAGTGGATGACTTTGAGTAAGCAGGATGGAGCAAGGTTGGTTTGGCGTCAGCTCGTCCTAGCGAACATAGCAAGGTTAGTTTGAAGCCAAACACCCTTTAGTGAGAGGAGCGCAGTTGGTTTGGAGGCGAGCGGAGTTAGATAGAGTTGGAGCCAACCCTTCTTCGGCCACAGAATTGGGGTTCACTAGTAGACGAATGACCGTACCTGCACTTTAAACCTAACATCCTCCATAACCATTATTGCTTTCTTCAAAATCCAAATGAAATCTTAGGGAGGCTTCCTTCTCTTCAAATTTTTCATTAATCACTTAATAGTGAAAATAGCTTCCATGATTGAAAGCTTACAACCAAATTGATTTTCTTGTACACTGTTCATGTCAATATTTACAGACCCACGAATCCTAAGCTTCCATGCAGGATAATTAATTGAAACAGATTTCTCAATCCAGAAAATTCACCATCTATATTACAGTTTTAAACCTTGGGCTCATGCTGCCAAGTCAACAAAGGCAAGAAATTTTAAATGAAAGAATTTTTTTGAGTTCAGATAGACGGTGACATGTATTACGGAGAAGCACCAGTGTTGTTTCTAAAAATTGAAAATCAAAAAAGCTTTGCAAAAGCACCAGAAAAACCCTTGAATAGGTCAGTATCTCACAGAACAATTTGTTACCCGGAAACCCCCCCCAAAATCCATTGTCTTGGTTATATATGGACTTGAATTCAACTCAAACTCTGTTATATACCCTACAATTCAGACAAACAGTAAACTAGGAAAATGGGAATAGAACTTACAAAGGG
Source organism: Heliamphora exappendiculata (assembly GCA_034768845.1). Classification (NCBI taxonomy): domain Eukaryota; kingdom Viridiplantae; phylum Streptophyta; class Magnoliopsida; order Ericales; family Sarraceniaceae; genus Heliamphora; species Heliamphora exappendiculata. Next base: position 14,989 of record JAOTRH010044467.1, on the reverse strand, counting down.
AGCCAGGGTTCAAACCAGGTACATCCTCTATAAAGGATTAGACTACAAAATAAAATTTAAATGTAATCACAAATAGCTATTCATTATTCAAGCAGACAAACAGAAATTCCTGGAACTCATCTTACAAAGTCCTAGATGCTTGTGAAAGTTATTAAATCCAATCCAAGAATTACTTGAGGCTTTCTGGTCATTTCACCACGATAAAAGCACAACAAGCATTTACCTCATGATTGACAAAAAAAAGGAATTATTTTTTGTCATATCTGGTCTCATCATGCCCACTTTGCACAATTTGGGCAAACTGCTAGCATCTGCCTCATTATGAGTATCAGAATTTTTAGCAAAATGCATGTTACAACTCCAAGTTTCTCTACTATCACATGGATACCAGAATACAATTTTACTTCCAGTTAATTGGCATAATTTAAAGGGTTGTTCAGATAATCCATAATATGCTTCATGTGTTGCATAACAATTATAGTTTCAAAAGAAGGATTCAAAATAATCACCAAAATAATATAATTTTGAAATCTACAAAAATTCTAAGTCGTCCTCCCAAACCTATCAAAAACACATGGGACCTTATCGAACTACATTTAACTTGATTCCAAGGCACCCTATACCTAATTGGATACATAGGCTACCCTCAATTAGTACAATTACAACTTAAGTAAATCTCAATTTTTTTCCTAATTAAAATAAAACTTATTTAAAATAAAATAAGGAACTACGTTTGAATTCCCGTTCGATCCTCCGCCTAACATGAATACGTAAACAACCTATTTAAATAGGTGTAGCCGCAACTACAAGTAAACTCAAATGCTCACTTAAAATAAAATCTAAATTTAACTATAATTAAATTCTCATTGTTTCTTGGATGTAAAATGGAACACGAGACGATAAAACAGTTAGAATCAAATGGTTGTCTCTTCACACATGGGATGTAATTAAGAGAGACTTTATATCTTAAATGGGTCTAATCTACATAATAAAAACTCATCATATGAGGGAGATTACGTTAAGTAATTCAAAATTAAATTTTTTGCCTAACATGATTATTTACACAAACCAATGGCACCATGAATTGTGATTTATTACCACATGACCCAGCTAAAGCGACAAAAAAGCGCGGGTACCCATGTGTCACTCACACTTGATTGCCCGAGATTCGCTCTAATTTTGGTCGCTACGAAGGCCATCAAATACGAGTACAAAAAGGCAGCTTCAGCCAAAGCAATCAAGAAGGCCATCAAGAAAAGTACAATCGTGCACAAGAAACCCAGCAAGACCATTGTCAAGAAAACAGTCAAGAGTAAAATGGTCAAATAAGTTACAAAAATAGTTTCTCAATTGCAGCCGAATCACATCCTAATCGGGTCAATCCCGATAGACTTGCCATCAACAGTTTCAGTGATGGCAACATCTATGAAGGAAGAGAAGAGCGTTGTTAAGACCACCCTCAAAGTAACAGTTATAAGAAACCCAAAGCAAGACGATATTGTTTCAAAGCATTCGAAAGTTGGTCGTGCTCATGTACCGATTAAATAAAAGAAGAATCTCTACAGAATATGTAGCTTCTACTTCTGGCAAAAGTGAGAAGAAGGGAAAGAGGTTGAAAACAAGAAAGGGATCTAAGGGAAAATCCAAGATTTCCCAAATTCCAAACACTCTTGAGGCTGCAATGTATCCTTTCTTGGCTTATAGTGCCAAGAAGTCAAAAAGTGCAACCACATAATGTGAAAAGGAAAAATGGGCATTCGTCTCAAGCTAAATTCTCGCAAAAGAGTTTCAGCATAGACACAGGGAAGCCTTTATGCCATTTGATAATGTAAGACCGTATACCGGTCCAACCAATAGTTCTCAGGGAGTCGCCAGCTTACAGTGGTCCTTGTCAAAATAATGACCACGCAAAGAAAGACTCCCAAAAGATGAAGAAGAAGTCATCCCACCAACAGCTGAAAAAAAGATATGAAGTAATAGATCCAAAGGTTGAGCTTCTGGGGGGAACCATCTGGAAAATTTGATTAGTATGTCCTTTATTACTAACCCAAATCTCTATCAATTGAAACATCTCCTGGCTTTCCACCACCGTCATATCGTAGGATGATTATTCACAAACAGAATCAAGTCAGGTACAACCAAATGCGGCGCCTCAACAATCATCGATGTCGAGTAGGTCACTAAATCCAAGAAAATGCACTTGATTCTGCAAGTTGTGAGAACCATCTTTGTGAAGATAAAGAATCTTTATTCCAAGAGAATGATTTTCCAACTAGTTTATTGGATAAATTCAAGAAGAAACTTTAAATTAGCAAAGAGTCTCAATACAAGGACATGCATGCCCTTATCACTGGTGCCACCACTACACGAGCAATTGTAGAAAATGCACCAAAAGCTGGCTGGAAAATAACCTAAAATAGCTGCTAAAGCAACTCAAGTCGCCAGTCAAGCAAGTTCGACAGCTAAAGAACATGTACAAGTAGTTGAACAAGCTCAAACATCACCACGGCACCAATGACCCAAATTGATCTCAAAACATTGATAGTTGAGGATACCACGAAATTCCAAGCATCCATGACTCCTCCAGTGCTATGGCTTGTTAGTATGACAATATTAGGGTTACTGAAGGTGTTAACTCTAATGGGGCACGCACTAGTGTATTTATAGATAAACGAGAATATACAATAAGATATGGTATGCTCAACCACACCGAATAATAATCATAATAAAGCTAACACCCCCCTCAAACTGGAGCATATATATCTAACATGCCTAACTGGTCACACATGTATCGAACCCGAGAACTCGGAACAGGTTTAGTTAAAGTATCTGCCAATTGCTCTCCAGTGCGAACGGAGTCAAACACGATCACACCATTCTGATACTCGCGCCGAATGAAATAACAGTTCACCTTAATATATTTCGTGCGCTCGTGAAATACTGAATTTGTAGCAATATACACTGCAGATTTATTATCACACCAAAGTTATGTTGGGCCAGGACAGAGATCACCCAACTCACTAAACAACTGACGGAGCCATAAAATCTCAAATGTTGCCAAAGCCATGACCCAATATTCGGTTTCGGCACTCGACCGAGAAACCACGTCCTGCTTCTTACTCTTCCGAGAGATAAGATTGCCACCAATAAATATAGAGAATCCAGAAGTGGACCTCCGATCAATGGGGCATCCGGCCCAGTCTGCATCAGAATACCCTTCCATCATAGAGTGGCCATGATCAATGAAATGTAGCCCCTTACCAGGGTTACTGTGGAGATATCGTAAAAATCAAACCACGGCATTCCAATGTGGGACCCAAGGCGCAGCGATGAACTGGCTCACCAAACTCACAGGAAAGGCGATGCCTGGTCTTGTCATTGTTGTCAGATAATTCAATTTTCCAACCATTCTTCTATATTGGTCAGGATAAGGAAAAATATCACCTTCATCAAGGATGAGTTTGACACTCGAGTCCATAGGTGACTCGACCTCCTTTGCTCGCAGAAGCCCCGCATCAGCTAAAATATTCAGCACGTATTTTTGCTGGGAAACAAAGATACCCTTCTTGCTGCGTGCTACTCAACGCCACAATTCCCACAATTCCCCGATAGAACACAGTATGGTATTTTCCAGACTGTAGAAGACCAAATTGGCGCATAACCATGCTCAAGCGACCAAACCATGCCCGTGGAAACTATTTCAATCCATAAAGAGAGCGATGGAGACAACATACCAGCTGAGACCCCCCCTGAGCAACAAAATCGGGAGGTTGCTCCAAATATACTTCCTCTTGCAAATTGCCGTGAAAAAAAACATTCTTCGCATCAAACTAATACAAAGGCCAATGGCGAGTTGCAGCAAGAGACATAAATAGGTGAATAGAGGCCATCTTGGCAACGGGAGAGAATGTCTCAAAATAATCAATTCCATACGTCTGAGCATACCCATTGGCAACAAGACGGGACTTCAAGCAGGCAAGAGAACCATCAAGATTGAGCTTGACTGTAAAGACCCATTTGCAGCCAATAGCTTGTTTACCTTTCGGAAGAGAAACAAGGTACCAAGTCAAGGTGGAGCCTGCATCTCCTCCAATATAGCGCTAGCCAGGGTCGGCTAAGGCATCGGTAATAGTACAAGGAACAACGGCCTAATCCATGGTCAATACAAGCCTGTAAGGAGGCGAAAAGACCCTTGTAGGACGTAGTATAGAGAGGATGATCCCTGCAAGTCCAAAAAGATTTTCGAGTAACAATAGGAGCAGTATCGTCAAAAGGAGGAGCACTTACCGTGGGAAGAGGATCCGCAGACGAAGAGACTAACTCAGCAGAGGAGAGGTGAAACTAAAGGAGTTGATGGAGAAGGCGGAGAGGACCCCACAGTAGCAGGAGCACCTGCAGAAGAAGACAAGGGCAAGCAAAACACTAAAATCAAGACTTTGATTATCAGAACTCCCAACCCCCGACACAACCGAATCCGACGCAGAAAAGAAAGGAGTAGACTCCACAAAGACAATATCCTGAGAGACAAAGAACTTGTGTAAAGATGAACAAAAATAGCAATACCCCTTCTGAGTATTTGAATAACCAAGATAAATACATTTAACAGCCCGAGCATCTAACTTCGTCTGCTGGAGATGAGTGTCACGAACATAACAAAGCCACCCAAAAATTCTCAAGGGTAGAGAGAAAAGGCTCTTCCCGAAAGAAAGGACGGCCATCGAAATTTGTCCAAGAAGTACCTGAGAGGGGAGGCGGTTGATCAAGTAATAAGCAGTTAACACGGCATTCTCCCAGAATTGCTTAAGTATGTGCATCTGAAACAAGAGAGCTCAAGCAGTTTCCATAATATGGCGGTTCTTGCGCTCAGCGACACCATTCTACTGTGGGGTAGCTGGACAAAAAGTCTGATAAATAATGCAAGCGTGGACAGGAAAGTCTTCAGCTGGGTTAAAAGATACTCGCCACCATTATCACTGCGCAAACATTTAACCTGAGTCTTGAACTAGATTTGCACTTCTATACAAAAAGGGGAGAAAATATATGCTACTTCAGATTTATGTCGCATAAGATATAAGAAAGTCACACGAGAATAATCATCCACAAATATAACATAATAACGAAATCCAGAAACAGACTCGACTGGACAGGGCCCCTAAACATCTGAATGAATTAAAGAAAAATGTGCCGAAACTCGTTTATTGACCCGAGGTAATAAAGGCACACGCAGGTACTTTGCTAATCGACACGACTCACACTCAATATTAGAAATAGAACGAAAACGAGGACAAAGACTATGAAAACTAGATATAGAGGGATGCCCCAAATGACAATGAGCCTCAAAACTAGGAGAAGAAACTGCGGAGCATGCCGTAGCAGCCACTTCCTCCACCAAGTATAGCCCATCAGACACTCGACCTCTACTGATAATCTTTCTCATCGTAAGATCCTGAAAAACACATCCATCATGATAAAAAGTCACACAACAGTTGATATCATTAGTAAGCTAACTGACTGATAACAAGTTAAATGGATTCTCTGGAGTATGTAAGACATTAGGTAGGGTTAAGGATGGCGTGGAGGTAGCAATTCCACGCCCCTTAACCGGTAAGGAAGATTCATTAGCCACAAGAACACCACGATATATAAGAGTTACCTGATAGTCAGATAATATACCTGCAGAACCAGTCATATGTTAGGAGGCACCTAATCAATCACCCAAGCAAACGAAGTAGTCGCCAAACAGGTACAAGGGTTACCGGCAAAGGTAGCAGCGACAGGAGCGGGAGGACTAGTAACCTGAGACTAAATATACTGCTCATATTCTGCTAAGGTCATCTCAACGAGCAGCTTCTGAGAAGAGAATGGTGAGTCTTCCTAAGAGTAATCAACAGTAGCATTGGCTATGGGGGACGGTCTTCCATGTAATTTATAACGCTGACTGTGAATATGTTCCTGAATCCCATAGTAGTGGCAATAACGGGTCTTACGAGCACCCCCTTTGTGCCCCCCACCAGGTCAACCTCCATCACGACCCCTATCACGGCCACAGCCCCAAGTTCCATTGCCACCACGAGAAGCAACGAGGGCAAACGGGTCACTAGAATCAGGTGTAGACCTGGTGTCGTCGCGATGCATCGAACGACTCACCCGGCAGAAAGTCTCAGATAAGGTAGGAATGTCTGTCCCAGCAAGAATTTGTGAACGGGCCGTGTTATATTCAGGATCCAAACTGGTCAAGAAATACACGACTGAAATTTACTGAGAGAACTAGTGAATGGAAGAAGTCAATCGAACTCGTCAGCAAGCACTTTAAAGAGCATCACATCATACAGGTGCGATAAGTCATTTGTGAAAGAATAGATATCTTCAAGAGCCCCCCAGATTTCTTTCACCGTAACAGCACTAGCAATCAAAAGCTTGACACTGCAGTCCATGGAATTCATAATCTGACTGAAGAGACGAGCATCGTCTCGTACCCAGATACGATAAATAGGAGAACTAGGATCAAGTCCATCGTCGAATAAGTGGGAATCCAATTCCATGCCTTGCAAGGATTTCAACGCATTCTTCTGCCACAAGGGTTAAGCAGAAGCACCGTCAAGCTTCTCATCGACAAGCCGAGTAGAGAAAGATAACAACTCAGTTCTCATTGGTCGCCCAGTATCCGTCAGAGACTCAACAGACCCAGAAGTCCGGGTAGCAGGCCTGTCGCCCTTCGATGACGTTCCTGTTCAAATACCAGATAATCCACAACCAAACAAGCCCTCACTGCATCAACAAAAATCGAACAACACAGAGCTTGTTGTGGAATGAAAAGCAAGTCATTGCACGGATGAATGAAGGGACGCAATGAGGGACGAGAAACAAAACAGAACTGCCGAGACCTGCGCGACTGTTCTTGCGATTGACGACTTTTCCGGTGACTTTTCAGGCGACTCGGCTAGGTTTCCGATGACTGTTTAAATGGTTGGCGACTGTTTTTGGGACACGATCAGTGGGTTTCGGTGACTGTTTGGTGGGTTTCAGTGGGTTTCGAGGACTGGTTGGTGGCGCCGACTGGTTTAGGACTAGTTTGGGAGTTTTCGGCGCTTGTGGAGGATGCTGGGGTAGATTTTGGCGCTGGTAGTGGTGGTGTTAGGGGGTTTCGGCAACTACAGAAGAGGTTTGGGTGGATGTCGGGGCTGGTGGTGTTGATTTGGGTGGGTTGCGGAGGTTTGGGTGTAGTTCGGCGCTGGTAATGGTGGTTGTAGGGGGTTTCGGCGACTATGGAAGGGGTTAGGGTGGATGTCAGCACTGGTGGTGGTGATGTTGGTGGGTTTTGGCACTGGTGAGGAGGAAGAGGTGATTTCGGTGCTGATGGAGATGGCTTGGGTGGTCGGCGGCAAGGGCTGGAGCCAAGAAGGAGCTGCCGATGATGATGGTAGCTCTGATGCCATGTTAGTATGACAATATTAGGGTTACTGAAGGTGCTAACCCTAATGAGGCACGCACTAGTTTATTTATAGATAAACGAGAATATACAATAAGATATGGTGTGCTCAACCACACCGAATAATAATCATAATAAAACTAACATGGCACACAAAATTTGTGAATTGGTGTGGCTTCAAGTGTTATAAAAAGATTTATGAATTGAGGGTGATGGATCTATGAAGTTATATTGTGACAATAAGGCTGCCATCAATATTACTCATAACCCAGTTCAACACGACAGAACAAATCATATCGAAATTGATAGACATTTCATTAAAGAGAAACTGTGCAAGAGTTTAATTTGTATTCTCTTTGTAAAATCCAAAGATCAATTAGTGGAAGTTTTTACTAAATAGTTTATTAATAAAATGTTTCACCCCATTATATGCGAGTTGAGCATAAAAAATATCTAGACATCAACTTGAACGGAGCGTTAAGTTATTAGTTATCTCCATAAGGATATTACTGTACTTTGACCTCTTTACATATAAATAAATGTGGTGAGGGAAAGAACCCTAAATTGCTCACTCATACTTTTCCCAATAGCTCTCTCTCTCTCTCTCTCTCTCTCTCTCTCTCTCTCTATATATATATATATATATATATATATATATCCTTTTCTCTACTAATTCTTTCTCTACAATTATTCTAATAATTAAAATAAAGCCAAGTGACTCACTCAAAGTAATGTATATTTAGAACAATTTTTATTTTTCAAACGACATGTTTCAAAACAAATTAAGATAAAGTATTTTTAAGAAAAATTCATCATTATCTTTTGTTTTGAATACAAAGAAGACTTTCAGTTCAAGTGAACCTCTTGATTTGTATAAAAAGCTATGGGTGGCCTATGGAAACTGGAGAGGAGTTTGTTTCTTTTGAAAATGATTTTGAGTGGAAGACAAGAAAGAAGGGAAGTATAGAAGTTTCCTTTTTTGTTGCAAAAGAAAATAACAGAGAAGAAAGAGGAAGAGAGAGGCAGAGGATTTACACCTGTTCTTCATATCTAAAACAGCAATCGAATTGATTTTTTTTTTTTTGGTCCCTACTTCACGTTTCTTTGCTTGTATCTTTTCTTATGCACTCTTTTTTTTGTATCTTCTCTTGCCCTACTGCTCTTTGAAAAATCCACGTACTTCTGTATCCAAATATACTCTGTGTATAGACTAGGAATGAGCTAACCCATGTTTGAATGTATTCCTACATCCAGGAGAAAAACTGGGTGAGTGAGCCACTGTCCTTTTTGTTTATTTTTTTATTCTATTTTTTTTGTCAATAATGGCATATGTCAAAATATTTATTTTGGTTATTTCTTTCAAAACGAGAATGTGCGAAAGAGGTAGACATGACTCCTCATTGTTTGTATCAAAAAGAAACGCGGGCACTCTTTCCACTAAAGCATTTGGCTTCTTTTATACTTTATTCTATAATTCCCATACTTTCTCCCATCAAAGAAAGAAAAAGGGAAGGAAGAGGTGATGTGAGTAGCCCTAACACTGGGGCTGTCCCACGTCGCCAACAAAACAAGCCAATCATGGCTTTGACAAAATTTCCTTGGTTAAAAGCACCTGGAACAACTATTGTCCTTTTCCTTTAATCAGCTTTGGCCGAATATTTGGGAAGACCATAATTTTTTTTATTTTGATTACATGACTGTGAAAATTAAATATTCTTAGCAATGTGTCACGTGACAAAAACCTCACACTAAGCTACGATTTATTTAAAATTTTATGGACACATTTAGTTAATTAAATTTTCTAAACATTTTTGGGAATGCCAAAATTAATATTTAATTTTTTTAGTCTTTTAATTCAATTAAATGATTGGGACCTTAAAATTAAATATTCTTAGGAATGTGTGATGCGAAAAAAACTTCACACTGAGCTACAGTATATTTAAAATTTTATGGACACATTCATTTAATTAAATGATAAAATTTTATCTTTCACCAGGGTTATTCTATGGCAGACTTAGAAACTAAGCTAAAAATAGAAAATAGTGTAGTAGTAGCAACATCATAATAGTTGTTACCCTTAATCCCACATCGGATAAGAAGTGAAATGTCTAACATCATAGAGCTATAAAAACAAAGACCATGGACCTTTCTAGTGCAAGGCCTTTTCATAAAGAAACTTGAAAAGAATAAAATTGTGAGTTGATCATGTAAGCGTGCGCATATGGGCGCGTGAACTGGTGATGGTAGACGAAACGGATAATGTTGTACTGGGCGAAAATTGGTCGTTATAATTTTATATCAAAGCCAACCCTGATGTCGTAGAAAGCCCCACGGCGATGTGATTTGAAGGGTAAAGGTTCAAAGAACGTTAGAGATTCTGGGGTGAATTGTCTTATGGCCACTTGTGAGACACTCACTAATAACCTGCTATCTCACAATGCTAGACGGAGTGTCATGAGAATAAAGAATTTGAGCTTTCTTAATACAATGGTTTTTTTGGTGAGGACGTTGCACGTGACAAGTAAAAAAGACAATATTGTATTGGATAAGACAAGTCATTACAAGTCCAACATCAACGCCAATCCTAATCATGTAAAGGGCATCGCGACAGTGTGGTTAGAAGAATGTTCTCTAGATAGTGGTAAAGGTTCCAGAGTAGTGTATTATGTACTTGGTTATGGAATAGTGTATTATGTACTTGGTTATGGATCGCATATGACCTGTTATTCTATAATTGCCAAAAGGTGGAACAACTTAGGCAACGGGATAAGAATGTCACACATTTAGACTCCGTTTGTTTCAACGTAAAATATTTTACTGTGGAAAACAATTTACATGTAAAATGATTTTGTAAAAATAAATTTTTTTACTTGTATTTTTTGATATTTGGTTAACATTTTTAATCAAAGAAATCACTACCATGAATAGTCTCTAGCTCTGTATCTCTCTCTTCCATTCTCTCATTCTCATATCATCTCTCTCTCTCACACATTCTCATCCGCTATGATAAAGAAGAATTAGGTAAAAGAATTGGGTGAAGGTATGCAAATGTGTAATTCCAAAATTAACTTACGAGCTAATTTTTTGTAAGTCAAATTTGATCTAATGAGATAAAATGTTTTACAAAAAAAATATTTTACATAAGTATTATCAACCAAACAATGAAAAAAAAGTAAAATATTTTACTCCAAAATATTTTACGTCGAAACAAACGGAGCCTTAAAGGTGGTAAAACGTGACATCCAGATCCCACATTCTTTTAACAATACACCGACTGAAAGCATTGTTTCATATGATCCAACCTTGGAATATATCTCACATGTTTGTCCTTCAGGGCTCTTGCCCAAAAAGTGCCTCTATTTTGAAACTTAAAAGTGTCTTGCACCACTTAATATGCCCAACCTAAAGATCTTGGCTCTAATACATCGATATTTTTGCTTTGCCCGCCATGCGCAGCATGTGCCGCCATACACGTTCGCCCACTAGTCAACATGCGACTTTATTTTCTCCAAGTTCTCTTGAAAAGAGTATTTTTCATAATTATAAATCTACACAAGGCCATTAAAGTGATGCCATCTGAACCGGGGGGGCATACAACAAGAGAGAAAAAGATTTCTCAAAAAAATATTTCATACTAAGAAATTCTAAAGTCTTTACTTATATAACATTAAATATTCAATTTATATCTGATGTGGGATTGGAGTGTCACAATAGTCTCTTTGGACAGCATTGCTTCACTAACAGTTAGTCAACGGTTTAACGCAACATTAAGCTTACTTCGATTGGTAGAGGGTGCACTCCTACCCTATTGTCGTTCAGTGTCGGTATTAGATGACACCTGGCGAGGTATGAGATTGACACATGAGTTGTGACATGTGGACAAGCAAGATGTTGACACGTGAAAAGAGGACGAGTGTAAAACAAGATCAGGAATCTTGAAGAGGGGTTACAATCCAATGCTCTCGTGGGAAACATAGTGGAGACAACAAAAGGCAATAAAGTCTCTCGAGAGAAGATTCGGCTCCTTCAATAAAAAAGACCTCAGTGATTGCACTCTCAGGAATGAGAAGTACTTGAGAGAGATCAATTGGCTTCGAGAAACAGTGTAAAGTTCCAAGAATGCGGCAAAGAGAGCAACATCATAACTCCCATGAACAGAGAAGAGTAATGGCCGCGACTATTGGAGCTTCCCTCTCATTAGTTCTTTACCATGATATGAGTTTTGCTCTGGTCTATAGACTAAAGCCAAGACGCGAGAGACCTTTAGAGCATTTACGGTATAAGTGAGACCGAGATAGGTCACACTACTACCCTGGACGGGACACTGGCAATCATGTGGCTTGGTAGCTAGGTGTCGAGGTCAAAGTACTCACAGGGTTTCCACAGGTACTTCCTCTTCTTCTTGGTCAGGCAAGTAGAGAATGACTTCTCATGCGATCCAGGGGACACGTTACAAAATTTTTGGTTTACTGCACATCAAGGCAGGACTAAACCTATAAACAGATCCATTCCCTCATATATCAAATCAGAGTGGCACCACTTAAAGTACTGAGAAAATTTGTGTGGGCAGATGAGGCATTCCACTGCCAATATTCCCCCTCTTCACTTATCTTGTTCTTTCCTCGGGGGGATACCCGTCATTCAAAACTGATTTGCTTGCAATTTTCACCTCTTCAGTGATATACTTACTTTCCATTCAAGATGAACATTCTACACTTACATGTGCCAACTACTTTTGTTCCCTTGTTCTTCTTATCTTGCTCAACACACTGATTTGTTAACATCATGAGGTATGATAAAACCCTAATACTCCATTGTGAGCAAAGTTGCAGACAGATCCTCCCATAAAATCCTTATGCGGCATTACGAGCAAAAACATGTAGAAGGAAACACGATCAAGGCAAGTCTTACACCTAAAGTTTTCATTTTTTAAACTTCAGAAAGTGGGGGGGCAAAAACTTATCCACTGAGCTCAATACAAACATTCGGTTCATGTGGTCAATTTTTGCTCTCATTCTTTATATGTTTCTTCATTTAAATTTTTCCTTTTTCTGTTTCTGGTGCGGTATTTTGGTGAAATGGATAGGGGGAATCAATATAACAAGATTGAAGAACCAAAAGTAATAAACATCAAATTTTCGTGTTTCTTTACTATCTAGATTTTCTCAGAAGCCAAACGCCCAAGAAAACTCGTCGAAAATATGAAATGAAACTCACCGTCCTTGTACGCAATTCCCCAAGCCTTGCCATGCCTACCATCCTGCAAAAAACCACAAACACAAAAACCTCATAATAAACATAAAACAAATTTATAAGAAACCCACAAGAATCAAATAATTACCACATATTGTGTTACAGATATGTCACACTCCCGGCTCCGAGGCACGTGAACCCCACTCGATAACTCAACTTTATAGAATAACCGAGGAAACTCCTTTTTATAAAACCAAGACCCAATTTATGGAAATTCCTTCCCAAAACTTCAAAAAAATATTTTACGTCTAAAACTTAGAAATTTCGGCAGAGTTTCCTCTGTTTTTCAAATTACCCCAATTTTTCCTGTAAACCTGTTGAATTCAAAGATCAATCTATACTCAAGCACCACCTGGATTCCAACTCTCAAACACAATCACAGTTAAAACTACTTCATGATTAGTTTACCCAATTAGGTACAAATGCATTCAATTCCAACTAAATTCCATAGTGTTCAATAACATTCACCACTTCCTTAAACTTGAATCCCACAAATCAGTCTTAAGGTTGAGATAGATTTAGATCCTTTAATAAAAACATCACTCACTACTCAAGGTTCATCATTCATCTATATTAGTTTATAACTCAATCATAAAGATAAGTTTCATTATACTTGTACAAGACAAAATAAATAGTGGACATGAATCAAATTCCAAGACGCATGACCAAAACCTTTCTTTAAAATCATATTCTCCTCAACACTCATACAACAGTCATGACATCTATTATGCCATCACTACATCATCAGAACCTGTAAAAAATGTTAAACCAACAACGTGAACCAGAGCTCGTAGGATAAAACTAATAAAAGTGCAATGCATGATTTGTTAAGTGTGAATGACATGCTATATGCAATCATAATCAAATCATGTTTATAACCCATTTTCCTTTTCTTTTTTTTTTTGTTCGTCACCTCTTCATTCTTTATTTATTTAATCTTTACTCTTTCTTGTTATACCATTCAGCAAATTTTCATGCCACAATTGATTGAAGTTCTGCGCTCACTCACCTTAAGTGTTGATTCATTTGTCTTATTTCTCCCGTTCTATTACATTCGTCCATTCTTCCAAGTTATCTTTGTTCCCGTTTTCAATTCCCTTCTCTTTGATTCGTTATCCAACATTTAGATTTATATTCTTTTTATAAAAACTGTTCATTTCTCTGTCTATCTCCTCATTCTTATTAGGCTCATTATTCATTCAAATTCAATGGTTGATATTCTTTTATTTCCCTTCTTTTCTTTTCTTGACATAAATTACAATTTCTTTTTATCTTTCTTTAGTTCTCACTTTCATTCTCATTTTCTTTTTAATAAATTATCGAATACCAATGCACGCTTGTATATTATAAAACCATTAACTTTCTTTTCAGTTCCTTAGTTCATTATCCACAATTACATTTCATTTCATCAATCCAATACTGAACCGACGTCGGGTGCAGCTTATAGAAACCCCTCTTTATTCCCCCAATAGGCTACGCGAAGTCATTGGGTAATAGATAGCTCTATAACTCACCACGACAACTGCCTTTTTCGATTTTTCTAAGAAACACCGACGGGTAAGCAACCCATGCACACCTTTTCGGGGACTGACCCAATGGATAGGGCACCCTACTTGCGCAAATTTTCGATCTTTCACCGCAGAGCTAGTCAAGCCCAACTTATCACATTCGTATCAACCATCCTCGGTTCAATATTGATTAACCATATCAATATTAATTACCGACCAGGAGTCCATCTCCCTAATTTAATTTCAAATCATGTTTCATTGTATCACCATTAATCACAATTCTCACACATATCTATATAACCATTCACATATCAATTCCTCATTTGATTTTTATGTTTAATTTAATAAGTAAAATCTCAAATATAAATTTACTATCGTCTTCTTTTCATCAATAAATTTCAAATCATTTCATTTTAGTTGTTTATTCAATCACAGACTCTTAGTTTCTATACATTCCATGATCTTCCAAATTTTTCCCATTTGAACCATGAAGTTAACTCATTAATCATTACGTTAATTAATTATTTGGCATCACCAACACTTTAATTGTCCAAGTCATTTTCTTTATTCCTTGTCCTTATCTTACTTTGCTACCAAAATGTGACTAACACTTACTTTCCACATTCAGTTCCTCATTTCTCATGCTTCGAATCATAAATCAATCACATTTCAACTTTTAATTCAATATTACCAATAGAATTTCTTTCATCAATTAAACATAGGTTCTACCACAAACATGTATATCGTAATTCCAAGAGTTAGGCACCTCTAACAATTCACTAAGAGTCTCATATCAATC
>JAOTRH010044436.1:0-19886 GCA_034768845.1 Heliamphora exappendiculata | reverse complement strand
CTGCCGCGGGCCCGCCGGCGGCGCACCCGCGCCGCTACTGGTGGGCCGCCGCAATCGCAACGGCCCTGGTGCTGTGCGTGCTCGTGCCGCTGAGGCTGCACCTGCCGGCCCCGGCGCCAGCCACACCGTCGCAGGCCGCCGATACGCGCTCGCTCGCGGTGCTGCCGTTCGCCGATCTGAGCGAGCACCACGACCAGGGCTACTTCGCCGACGCTCTGAGTGAGGAGCTGATCAACCGGCTGACCGCGGTCCCTGGATTGCACGTGGCGGCGCGTTCCTCGTCCTTTGCCTTCAAGGGCCGGCAGGCCACTGTGGCCGAGATCGCCCGCTCGCTCAGGGTCACCAACCTGCTCGAGGGCAGCGTGCGCCAGTCGGGCCACACGCTGCGCATCACGACCGAGCTGGTCCGCGCCGGCAGCGGCGAGCAGGTCTGGTCCGAGACGTTTGACCGGCCGCTGACCGACCTGTTCCGCATCCAGGACGAGATCGCCGGCGCGGTGGCGCAGGCGCTGAACCTGTCGATCGTGAACCGCCGGCCACTGAAGCGCGAGCCGACGCAGGACATCGAGGCGTACACGCTCTACCTGCGCTCTGCAGCGAATATCATCGGCAACACCGCGAGCGACTACGATGCGGCCATCCAGCAGCTGCGCACCGCGGTCAGGCTCGACCCACAGTTCGCGGATGCCTGGGCGATGCTGGCGATGGCCACCGTCTGGCAGTTCGAGGGCCATGGGCCGCGCAGCGCAGAGGGCTGCACCCAGGCGCGCGCGGCCGCCGACCAGGCGCTGAAGCTCAATTCCGAGCTCGAAGAGGCCCACCGCGCCGCCGCCCTCGTCTACCAGGACTGCGATGAGAATCTCAGCGCGGCCGAGGCCGAGCTAGGGCGGGCGCTCGAGGTGGAACCCGGCAGCGACGATGCGCTGCGCACGTATGCCTACCTCATGATCGCCACTGGCCGGTTCCAGCAGGCGCTCGAACTGGCGCGGCGCGCGATTGGCAAGGACCCCTTCAATCCCTGGAATTTCGCCGCCGCCGGCGATGCCGCCTGGGCCCTGGGGCATGCGGAAGATGCCGGCGCCTACTACAAGAAGGCGGTGGAGCTGCAGCCGGCGAGCGCCGGCCTGCACACTCCCCTGGCGAACCTGCTGCTGGCCTTGCACCGCCCTGCAGAAGCCATCACCGAGGCGGAACAGGAACCTGACAGGGGCTGGCGTGGGATGACCCTCGCGCTGGCCCTCGACCAGGCCGGCCGCCGAGCCGAAGCGGACCGCGCGCTCGCCGCGTACGAACGCGACTTCGGCGCGAGGGACCCAGGCGAAGTCGCGGTGCTGTATGCCTGCCGCGGGGACGCAGACCGGGCCATCACCTGGCTGCGAAAATTCGCCGCCGGCCAGAGTGGTGAATTCTCCAGTCTCCCGAACCGGATGGCCTGCTTCGACAAGATCGCCTCCGACCCGCGCTACGTGCTGCTGCTGCGACAGATGCGCCAGCAGGATGCCGGGCGCACACTGGCCGCAAAGTGATGCGGGTACTGCTGCTGACCCCGCCGATGACGCAGCTGAACACGCCGTACCCTGCGACGGCGTACCTGATGGGCTTCCTGCGCCTGCACGCCGGCGAGCTCGGCCTCGAGCTGTCGCAGGCGGATGCCTCGATCGGCCTGTTCCTGCGGCTGTACTCGGCGCCGCTGCTGCGCCAGGTGGCCGAGACGCTGCGCGGCCGCGCGCGCCGTGCCGGCAGGAAGGCGGCCGTCCCCGCCCCGATTGCCCACTTCCTGGGGCACGCCGAGCGCTACATCGACACCGTGGAACCGGTCATCCGGCTCCTGCAGCGGCGCGACCCGAGCCTCGCCTTCCGCGTGGCCGGGCGCGCCTTCCTGCCCGAGGGGCCGCGCTTTGCGCACCTCAGCCGGCCGGCGATGGCCGAAGGCCCGGCGCTTGATGAGCAGCTGCTGGCCGCCTTCGGCACCCTGGGAACGACCGAGCAGGCCCGCTACCTTGCCAGCCTCTACGTCGATGACCTCGCCGATGTGTGGCGCCTGGGTATCGACCCGCGCTTCGAGCTGGCGCGCTACGCGGAGCGCCTCGCGGCAAGCGCCGCATCCTTCGACCCGCTGCACGAGGCGCTGAACGGGGAGCCCACGCTGGTGGATGCGACCCTGGATGAGCTGACGCGCGAGCTGCTCGGCCGCCGGCCCGACGTCATCGCCATGACCGCGCCGTTTCCGGGCAACGTCTACGGTGCGTTCCGCATGGCGCGCACTGTGCGCGCGCTGGCACCGCGGACCGCCCTGATCCTCGGCGGCGGCTGGGTGAACACGGAGCTGCGTTCGCTGCGGGACCCGCGCGTCTTCGACTACTTCGACTACCTCACCCTCGATGACGGCGAGCGCCCGCTGCTGAACCTGCTGGCGAGGCTCGGCGGCCGCACGCGCCCGCTGGTGCGCACCTACGTGCGCGAGGGCGGGCAGGTGGTGCTCAAGAACGACCCCGGCCAGCACGACATCCCGCAGAAGGACACCGGTATCCCTACCTACGAGGGCCTGCCGCTGGGGGAATACGTCTCGCTCCTGGAGATGCTCAACCCGATGCACCGCTTCTGGTCGGATGGACGCTGGAACAAGATCACCCTCGCGCATGGCTGCTACTGGAAGAAGTGCTCCTTCTGCGACGTCTCGCTCGACTACATCGGTCGCTACGACCGGCCGGGTGAGGAGCTGGTGCTGCAGCGCATCCGCGCGCTCATCGATGAGACCGGCGAGACCGGCTTCCACCTGGTCGACGAGGCCGCCCCGCCGGCCGGGCTGCGCGCCCTCGCCCGGCGCCTGATCGAGGAGCGGCTCAGCATCACCTGGTGGGGCAACATCCGCTTCGAGAAGACCTTCACCCCGGAACTGTGCCGCCTGCTCGCCTCCTCCGGCTGCGTGGCCGTGAGCGGCGGGCTGGAGGTGGCCTCGGACCGGCTGCTCAGGCTGATGAAGAAGGGCGTAACGGTGGGGCAGGTGGCGCAGGTGACCCGCGCCTTCAGCGATGCCGGCGTCATGGTGCACGCCTACCTCATGTACGGGTTCCCGACCGAGACCACCCAGGACACCGTCGATGCGCTCGAGCGCGTGCGGCAGCTGTTCGCCGCAGGGTGCATCCAGTCCGCGTACTGGCACCGATTCGCCGCCACGGCACACTCGCCGATCGGCCTGCACCCGGATGCCTATGGCATCACGCTGCGCCCGCCCGCGCAGATCCGCTTCGCGCACAACGACATCGCCTTCGATGACCCGGTGGGCACCGACCACGACGCTCTGGGCGAGGGCCTGCGCAAGGCGCTCTACAACTACATGCACGGCCTGGGCCTGGATGTCGACGTGCGCGAGTGGTTCGAGCCCCCGCGCGGCGCGGGGCGGGCGCGCCGCCCGCGCCGGATGGCCGTGCCTGCCGCCACCGTGCCGCCGGACCTGATCGAGCGCTACCTCGACTAGCCTGGCGTGCTCATCGCCCTCAACAAGCCGTTCGGCGTGATCTGCAAGTTCAGCCCCGAGACCGGGCGGCGCACGCTGGCCGACTACGTCCGGGTCCCGGGCGTGTACCCGGCAGGCCGGCTGGACACCGACAGCGAGGGCCTGCTCCTCCTCACGGACGACGGTGCCCTGCAGGCGCGCATCTCAAGCCCGCGCTTCAAGCTGCCGAAGGTCTACTGGGCGCAGGTGGAGGGCGTGCCCTCGGCGGAGGCGCTGGCACGGCTGCGCCAGGGGATCGATCTCGGTGACTTCCGGACCGCGCCCGCCACGGTGCGGGTGCTGGAGGAACCTCAGGGACTCTGGCCACGCGAGCCACCCATCCGCTGGCGAGCGAAGATCCCGACGAGCTGGCTGGAACTGACCCTGCGCGAGGGCAAGAATCGGCAGGTGCGCCGAATGACAGCACACGTAGGCCTGCCGACGCTGCGCCTCGTGCGCGTGCGCATCGGCGCGGTGCAGCTGGCGGGCCTGGCGCCCGGGCAGTGGCGCGAGCTCGAGGCGCAGGCCCCCTGGGCCGGCCGGCCCTAGCCCCCCATGCAGAACGCGCAGAGCTTGTTGCCGTCCAGGTCACGGAAGTAGGAGAAGTACATCTTCGGGGCGCGCTCCCCGGGGGCACCCTCGTCCGTGCCTCCCAGGGCGAGGGCCTTGGCGTGGAAGGCATCCACTTCGGCCGGCGAATCAAAGCCGAAGGCGAACATCGAACCGTTGCCGGCCGTGGCGGGCCGGCCGTCGAAGGTCCCGAGCACCGCGAAGCTAGGCACGCCTTCGCCGCCGTAGACGCGCCCCCCGGAGGGGTGTTCGAAGACACCCTTCATGCCGATCGTGCCCAGCAGCGCGTCGTAGTAGGCCTTGGCCTTCTCCAGCTGGTTGGATCCCACGGTGCAGTAAGCCAGTCTTCCCACGCTCATCTCCTGAAGGGTGACGGCTGCGCTGGTCGGGCGCGGCCAAGGCACGATCTAAGCGTGCCCGCCGAACAAACGCAACGGGCGGCACGCCGCCACCGACACCCGGCGTCCGCGGCAATTTTACAGTGGCGCGCTACCGCGCCCTCGTGACGGGGCGATGTCAGTCGTGCGACAGCCCTCCGCTGCGTGGCCTCACGCAAGCCAGCGGTCGCACAGGCGGCTGCACCACGGTCCCGTCGCAGGCTGCGCTGCAGGACCCGGCGATGCTGGCCGCGAGCGCCGCAGCGGAATACAGTAGGGTCTGGGACAAAGACCGGGCGCGCCGCGGCGCGAACCCGTGCTGAGTGCGAAGACAAGCCACCTCCAACAATAACGTCGAAGGGAATTTCAGATGAGAACCCGTACGCTCCTGCCGGGCGCACTGCTCGGTACGCTGGCCTGTGCGTTTTCACTTCCAGGGTCGAGTGCCGAGACCGCCCTGCGACACCTGGGGGCCGCCGACCAGCGCGCCACCACGCGCTTCAACCTCTACCTGCCCCTGACGCACACCGCGCAGCTCGAGCAGCTGCTGCGTGACCAGACCGACCCCAACTCGCGCTCCTACCACCAGTGGCTGAGCCCGGCGCAGTTCAAGGAGCAGTTCGGGCCAAGCCGCGAGTCGGTCGCGCGCGCCCGCCAGCTGCTCGAGGCCTCGGGCATGACGGTGACCGCCGAGCGCACGCAGAGCCTCGAGGTCCGTGCCCCGGTGGCGGCCGTGGAACGACTGTTCGCCACGCGGCTGGACCGCGTGCAGTCACGGCACGGCAAGGTCGTCCTCGCCGCCGCCGACCACGGCCACCTGGCCATGCCGGCAGCGCTGACCGAGCTGGGCGCCGTGGTTCCGGAGTTCGCACCGCACCTGGCCGCCCACGTGCACTCGCAGCACCTGAACGCCAGCCGCCAGCCCCTGAGCCCGACCACCGGCTCCGGCGCGGCGCCGCAGGACCGGCTGGCCAACTACTTCAGCCTGTTCTACGCCAATGACCTGAAGGAGGCCTACCAGGCGCCCTCGTTCCGTGCCCTGGTCACGCCGCCGTTCTCGCGCAAGCCGGTGCAGATGGCCGGCGTCGGCGCGACGATCGGCATCGTCATCTCCTCGGTGATCGACCCGAATGACGTCGCGGCCAGCTTTGATTCCGTCGTCGGCATCGGGCCGATCCTGGACGTGCAGGATTACTCGGGAAACTCGAACCTACCCGTGCCGCAGGTGAAGGTCCGCCCCGTTGACGGTGGCAGCGGTCCCTTCGACCCGAACACCGACGATGCCTTCGAAGCCTCCCTGGACACGCAGATGTCACTCGGCACGGCCCCGGGGGCGCGCGAGATCCTCTATAACATGGCGGACCTGAGCGAAGCCTCCATCATCGATGCCTACACCGCCGTGGTGGAGGACAACAAGGTGGACGTGGTGAGCTCCTCGTTCGGCGAGTGCGAGCTGGACTTCACCGCCGCTGCCAACGGTGGCCAGGACTTCACCTACATCCTCAAGCAGCAGCATGCGATCTTCCAGCAGGGCAACGCCCAGGGCATCACCTTCTTCGCCAGCTCCGGCGACAATGGCGCCCCGGAATGCACCTCGATTGCCTTCGACAACAACCCGACCGACGGCACCTCGTTCGTGCTGGGCGTGTCGAACCCGGCCAGTGACCCGAACGTCACCGGCGTCGGCGGCACCAACCTGCAGTCGGTCGCCACGCCCACGGCGGACGACGTCACCTACCTCTCCGAGAACGCCGACTTCGACCCGCGCGTGCCCGCGCAGTTCCAGCTGGCGGACGGTTCGGTGGTCTCGGTCGA
Source organism: Heliamphora exappendiculata (assembly GCA_034768845.1). Lineage (NCBI taxonomy): Eukaryota > Viridiplantae > Streptophyta > Magnoliopsida > Ericales > Sarraceniaceae > Heliamphora > Heliamphora exappendiculata. The sequence goes on along the minus strand of JAOTRH010044436.1, from coordinate 13,628 downwards.
CAACAACACCTGGGGATCCGGCGGCGGCGTGAGCGTCATCTTCGGCAAGCCGCTGTACCAGTTCCTGGTCAGGACCGGCAGCAACACCCGCCGCACGGTCCCGGATGTCTCGCTGATGATGGGTGGCTGCCCGGGCGATGCCGACCTGAACGCCCAGGACTGCACCGCCCTGCCGCGCAGCGCCATCATCGTCTGGGTGGCGGAAAGCCCGTATACGCTGATCGGCACCAGCGCCTCGGCGCCGGAGATGGCCGCGGTGGCCGCGCTCGCGGTGGGCCGCTACGGCACGCGGCTGGGCAACGTGAACCCGCTGATCTACGCACTGTCGGCCACCCAGACCCTGCTGGGCGGCACGCATGCACCCCCGGGGGCGCAGTACTTCCATCGCAACGTCTCGGGCAACAACAACGGCTACACCGTGAAGCCCGGGGATGCCTACAGCGAAGTGCTCGGCAACGGCACGCTCAACATCAAGAACTTCCTGCAGCTGCAGCAGTCCCCGGCGGCTGGCGCGCCCGGGACGCCCAGCAACCCCTAGGCCGGGCAGCGGGGTCGCCAGCCCCCACACTGGCACCGGCTGGCTGCCTGCGTACCGAGCGGTACGCAGGCAGCCGGCGTCCGGCCGTTCGCCGCTGCCGTAGTCTGAATGGCGGTCCTTGCGGCACGCCTGCATGCGCTACCATCCGGCCGATTCGCGGTCCGCCGGGCCGCGCGCCATGCCATGGGAGATCCCGTTGAAATTTGTGCTGTCACTTTTCATGACGCCGACGCCGCACATGGTGCCGCTGGCGGTGGCGGCCGACCAGGCCGGCTGGGCCATGGCGACCCTGTCCGACCACGTCGTCAACGTCGAGTCTCCGCAGACGCCCTACCCCTACACGCCCGATGGCAAGCGCCGCTGGCCGGAGTTCACCGAGTTCCCCGACCAGTGGGTGATGATCGCGGCGATGGCGGCGGTGACCCGCAGGCTCGCCTTCACCACCAACGCCTTCGTGCTGCCCATGCGCGACCCGTTCACGGTGGCCAAGTCGCTGGCGACGCTGTCGGCCCTGTCCGGCGGCCGCATCTCGCCCTCGATCGGCGTCGGCTGGTCGCGCGATGAGTTCGAGATCCTCGGGCAGAGCTTCACCAACCGCGGCAAGCGCTGCGACGAGATGGTGGAGATCATGCGGCGCCTGTGGACCGGCGGCTACGTGGACTTCAAGGGCCAGTACTACCAGTTCGAGCGACTGGAGATGAACCCGAAGCCGGCGAAGCCGATCCCGCTGTGGTTCGGCGGCATGTCCGATGCCGCCCACCGCCGCGCGGCCCGCATCGGCGACGGCTGGCTGTCGGACTGGCAGCCGGCCGCGGACATCATCGCGACCGTAGAGAAGATCCGCGGCTACCGCAGCGAGTACGGGCGCGCGCACCTGCCCTTCGACGTGATGGCGACCCCCGCGGACGTGTTCGATCCGGCCGGCTACCGCCGCCTGGAGGCGGCGGGGATCACCCACATCATCACCCAGCCCTGGCAGATCTACTACCCGGGCACGACCGAGCTGAAGAAGCAGCAGGAGAGCGTGCGCCGCTTCGCCGAAGATGTCATCGCGCACTGTTCCTGAGGTGAGGCTCGCTGTCGTCGGCCCGGCAGCACGACTCCTGGCGGCGGCGCTGCTCGGCGCCGCCTGCGCGCCGGCGACGGCGACGGCCGACCCGGTGGATGACTACGTCAACGCCTACATCGCCCACGAGAAGATCCCCGGGGCCTCGGTCCTGATCGTGCGCGATGGCACGGTGGTCAAGGCCGAAGGCTACGGCCTGGCGAATGTCGAGCTCGGCGTGCGCGCCAGCGCCGACACGGTCTACCAGTCCGGCTCCACGGGCAAGCAGTTCACGGCAGCGGGCATCCTGCTGCTGGCCGAGCAGGGCAAGCTGTCGCTGGATGACCGCCTGTCCGCCTATTTTCCCGACGCGCCGGCGGCCTGGCACCGCATCACGGTCCGTCACCTGCTCACGCACACCTCCGGCCTGCGCGACTACGAGGTCGACCTGCACCGCGACTACACCGAGGCGGAGCTGCTCAAGGTCATGGAAGCCCTGCCGCTGGACTTCGAGCCCGGCACGCAGTGGAGCTACAGCAACTCCGGCTACCTCCTGCTCGGCCTGCTCACGAGCAAGCTCACCGGAGCGCACTGGGGAGAGTTCCAGGCGCGCATGATCTTCCAGCCGCTGGGCATGAAGAGCACGCGCGTCATCAGCGAGGCCGACATCGTGCCCAACCGCGCGGCCGGCTACGAGCTGGATGCCAGGGGGGAGCTAAAGAACCAGGACTGGGTGGCGCCCTCGCTCAACCGCTGCGCCGACGGCTCGCTGTACTACACCATCAAGGACCTGGCCGCGTGGGACCGGGCCCTGCGCGGCACCCGGTTCCTGAGCCCCGCCAGCCGTGCCGCGTGGACGCACGCGGTCACCCTGAGCGATGGCAGCGACTACCCGTACGGCTTCGGCTGGTTCCTGCACGAGCAGCGCGGCCAGCCCCTCATCGAGCATGGCGGCTCCTGGCAGGGATTCCGCACCGAGATCGCACGCTACGTCGACCAGTCCCTCACGGTCGTGGTGCTGACCAACCTGTCGACCGCGCAACCGGAGATCATGGCGCACGAGATTGCCGGCCTGGTCGAGCCCAAGTTGAGGTTGCCGGCACTGTCGGCAACCGCGGCAGATCCGGCCCCGGCGCGCACGGCGCGCGCGCACGCGGTGCTTGCCAGCTGGGCCGTCAGTGGCCGCGATGACGCCATGGCCCGCGGACTCGCCAACGTCGCCACCGGCAGCACCGAGGAGGCCCTCTCGCGCAAGAGCACGTCCACGCGCCTGGCTGCGCAGACCGCGTTCCGCTACCTGGGCGAGGACCGCCCGCCCGCCCGCACGGTCCACCGCCGCGGCGAGGACATCGCCACGATCGTCTACTACGCGCTGGAGACGCCGGAGGAAAGCTACGGCTACCGCTTCTACCTCACCGGCAGCGCACGGGTGGCCGATTTCGATGAGGACCGCTAGAGGGGCCCGCCTGCCCTGGCATGCCTTGCTGTAGGCCCCTGCTCACCGGATCTTGCGCAGGCCACGGACTGTGGCCCGAACCCGACGGGTATCTACTGACCCTCACTTAATCTGTGCGTGAGGTTCCTATGAAGCTGTGCCGTTGGCTGACAATACCGGCGCTTGCCGGGGTGGTCTTCTTCTCTTCAGGCTGCGTGGTGCACGACCGTGAGGTCGTACACGACCCCAACGGCAGCTATGCCGCCGGGTACAAGGAGGGCTACTACGACCGCGAGCACAGTCGCTACTGGCACGACAAGGCGTGGGTGGCCTGCGCCGACAATGACCCGCACTGTCATTGAATGACGACGGGCGCCGCAGGCGGCCTGCGGCGCCCTCCTCAGGATGGCTCAGGGCCCTGGGTACCGCGCGGTGTCCTCTGCGCGGCCATGCCACGGAACTCCACGAACTCGACGACGCGCGCCCACAGATAGTCGCCGTACAGGAACGGGGTGAAGGGGCGCTCGGCCCCGGGCAGCGGGCGGATCTGCGCATCCGCGCGCGCCTCGTAGAAGAACGGGACCGAGTGGCGCAACTCCCCGGCACCCAGCACGCGGTGCTCTGTGGCGCGGATACGGCCCCCGCACCAGGTCTCCAGCACCTGCCCGAAGTTCACCACCAGTGCGCCCTCCAGCGGCGGGACCTCTACCCAGCCACCGGAGGCTGCCCGCGCCTGCAGGCCGGCCACGCCATCCTGCGCGAGCAGGGTCATGAAGCCGGAGTCGGTGTGGGCCGCGCCGACGACGTGCAGCCGGCGCCCGCATTCGTCGACCCAGAGCGCAGGATCGGTGCACGTGGCCAGCTCCTCGGGCGTGCGCACCGGGTACTGCAGGAGGCGCAGTGTCGACAGTCCCTGATGGAAGGCGGCATCGAAGAAGCGTTCCGCGAGCCCCAGGCTGCGCGCGATGGACTGCATGAGGGCCGCGGCCACGCGCTCCATCGCGCGGTAGTAGGCGGCGGCCGCGGCACGCCAGCCCGGCAGGGCGGACTCCGGCGGCAGCGGGCTGGGCTCACGCAGCGGATCGCCCGCCGCGGTCACCCCCGCACCATGGGCAAGATCCGCGCCGATGTCGATCCCTTCCTTGCTGGTGAGGTGGCCAGGCTGCAGCGGAAACCAGCCGCGGTAGAGGTTGGCATTGCCGGGCTCGAACTTATGCCGCCACAGCCTGCGGCGCTGCGCCGGATCCAGTTCGAAGATGCGCAGCAGCCCGCGGCGCGCGGCCGGCCCCACCGGCACGTCGGCCGGCAGCCCGGTGATGCTGAGGAAGCCCTGCTCGCCGGCGGCGCGCCAGACGGCAAGGTCCGCGGCGTCCCGTGCGGCACCGGGGGCACCGAACAGGGCACCGATGTCGATCACCGGGATGGCTGCGCGCGGGGATGCCATGGCGTGCGCAGCCGCCCGGCCTAGGCCCGCGCGGCGCTGGCCGAGCCGAGCAGCCTCAGGTCCTCGCCGGAGAGCTGCAGCCGCGCCGCGCGCACCAGTCCAGCCAGCTGCTGCAGGTCGGTGGCACTGGCGATGGGCGCCGTGATCCCGCGCTGCGCGATCACCCAGGCCAGCGCGACCTCCCCCGGCGTGGCGCGGTGCTGCGCGGCCACCTCATCGAGCGCGGCGAGGATACCGGTGCCGCGGGGGTTCATGTACTTCGCCATGCCCTGGCCGCGGGGACTCTTGGACAGGTCCGCCGCGGAGCGGTACTTGCCGGTCAGGAAGCCCGAGGCCAGCCCGAAATAGCTGATCACGCCGATCCCCTCGCGCACGCACAGCTCGCACAGCGCACCCTCGAATCCTTCGCGATCGTAGAGGTTGTAGTGTGGCTGCAGGGTCGCGTAGCGCGGCAGGCCCGCCTGCCGGGATGCGGCCAGGGCCGCCTCCAGCTGGCTGGCATCGAGGTTGGAGGCGCCGATGGCGCGCACCTTGCCATCGCGCAGCAGCTTCTCGTACGCGCGCAGGGTCGCCTCGTAGGGCGTGGCCGGATCCGGCCAGTGTGACTGGTACAAGTCGATGACCTCGGTCTGCAGCCGTCGCAACGAGTCCTCGACAGCCTGCGCAATCCAGCGCGCCGACAGCCCCTTGCGGCCCGGGACGCCCAGATCGGAGCCCACCTTGGTGAAGATCAGGACCTTGTCGCGCTTGCCCGGGTTGGCCCGCAGCCAATCACCGATGACCGCCTCCGACTCGCCGCCCTGGTGACCGGGCACCCAGGTCGAGTAGCTGTCGGCAGTGTCGATGGCGCTCAGGCCGGCGGCCACGAACGCATCCAGCAGCTCGAAGCTGCGCTTGCGGTCGGCGGTCCAGCCGAACACGTTGCCGCCCAGGACCATCGGCTCAATCGAAAGACCGGTACTGCCCAGGGGACGTAACACTGTCAGCTCCTTGCGGGGGGTTGCGGCACCGGCTCAGCTGGCGGCTGCCGCGTGCCGCGGACGGTAAGGTGAAACAGGCCAAGCTCGGCCTCGCGCGAGGCCTCCACCGCCTGGGCTTCGTAAATGATCGAGAACGTCACGGGCTCACCAGGCTGACTCGGGAACCGGCAGCAGCCATTCTGCCCGGTCACCGAGCAGCTGGCGAAACTCCTGATCGACCCAGGCGCAGAAGCCGGCATCGAGCGCCTGGATGCCGTGTGACCCGGCGCGCAGCGCCCGTGCCGCCTGCACCGTGGCAGCCACCATCATTGTCGGCGTCGGCTGGATGAACCGCGCAGGGCATACCGTCAGCCGGCCGTTGAAGTTGACCGGGAATCCGCCATTGGCGAAGGTTGCCGTGCGTTCCACCAGACGCACGGTGAGATCGGCGTGCACGTCGGCAGGGTCCAGCCCGTCACGCTCGACCCACAGGTCATCCTCGTCACTGGCGTCCGCGAGCTCGATGAATTCCTGGCGCGACAGCTCCACGGACCCCGAAGAGGCGCTCGCCAGCAGCGCCCCGTCGGCGATGTAGACGCGGTCGCCGACGCAGAACGAGGCCTGCCCAGAGCAGCCGAGCACCAGTGCGAAGCGCGCCTCCAGCCGCTGGCGATCCCACAGGTCGAAGCCGCGCCGGCGCGCCTTCTCCTGGCGGGCTGGATCCGGGTCGCTGACCGTGATGCGCCCGGCGGGCAGCTGGCCGCGCAGGAAGCTGGCCACCTGCTCGCCGATGGCCCCGTAGCCGAGCACCAGTGCCTCACCGCTGCCGTTGCTGCCGCAGTGCCTTTGCAGATGTGGCGCCAGCGCGGCGCAGATCGCCATGCCGATGAACGGCGGCTCGAGTACCCGCTTCGGCTCGCAACGCGCCACATCGATCACGGGAATCTGCCCGGTCACGCGCTGCAGCGCTGCACTGCGCGCCCACTTGATGAAGCCGCGCGTGGTCTGCTCGACGATCGCCACGCGGGGCGGCCAGCGCTCGGCGCGCAGCGCCGCGAGCGCCTCGAGCGCATAGGCGCCATCGTCCAGGACGATGAGCGCGTGCGGGGCGGTCGCCGCGATCCTGCGCAGCACCTGGATCGTGCGCGCGTGCTGGTACGGGGCATAGGGAGCCAGCACCGGATAGTCGCTGGCGAGCAGCTGCTCACGCGGTACGCCCAGCCGCGTCGCGGCGTATTCGCGGATGGCGGCATGCGAGGTGTATGGGACATCCAGCCACCACACGTCCCGGGCAGCAACACCCAGGTCCAGCAGCGCCCGCAGCATGGGCAGCTGATTGTTGAGCTGGTGCTGGATCAGCAGCAGCGTGATGCCCGCCAGGGGGCGCGCGGCGGCCTGACCGGCCATCCACCGGTCAAGCAGTGGCACGTGCTCCGACAGCGACTCGTCGGGGGCGAAGAACTCGGGATCTATCGTCCTAACCGGGCGCACGTGCAGTCACAGAGTGGGGGCGCCGGGGGACGCGGCAATCCACCCTTGCGGTGCGCAGCCGCATGGGCTAGCGGCCGAAGCGCTCGGCGGCGCGTGCGCGCGCCTTGCGCGCCTCCTCCTCCCGGTCGCGCGGTGGAGCCAGCGTCTGCAGCGACAGCATCAGCGTGGTGACGCTCGCCGAGACCTCCCGCACGGCCGTGTCAAAGACGAGCTCATTCGCCTTGGACGGCTTGTTGAAGCCGCTGACCTTGCGCACGAACTGCAGGGCGGCCGCGTGGATCTCCTCGTCCGTGACCGGCGGGGCGAAATTGAACAGCATCTTGATATTGCGGCACATCTTCCCACCGGCAGCAGCGGCCTGGCTCGACCCGAGGCAGCATTCTGCCGCCGGCTGACGAGGCGCACAAACCGTCGGGGTCCCGCCGCGGCGCGGCAGGCTACCAGATGCCCCCAAGCGCCACCGTAATGGCCTCGCCGTTCACGCCCGCAGCGGCATCGCTGCACAGGAAGGCGATCACGCGCGCGACCTCGACCGGCTCCAGCACACGGTTCTGCGGGTAGATGGCAGCGCGCTCACGCCAGACCTGCTCGGTGCTGATGCCGCGGCGCTCGGCCTCGGTCTGCGCCGAGCGCTCGGCCATCGCAGTGCGCACCCAGCCGGGCAGCACCGCGTTGGAAGTGACGCCGAAGGGCCCGGCATCCTGGGCCACGGCCCGCGCCAGCCCGATGAGCCCGTGCTTGGAGGCGGTGTAGGCGCTGCCGGAGCGTTCGGCCTTCTCCCCGGCAGTCGAGCTGGTGAACACCAGGCGCCCGTAGCCGCGCCTGCACATGCCACCCAGGGTCAGGCGCGCCAGCTCGAAGGGACCGTCCAGATTGATTCGCATGGTCTCGCGCCAGGTGGCGGGATCCTGCTCCCAGACCAGCCGCTCATGCGCCGAGCCAATCCCATGGTTGACCACCAGCAGGTCGATCGGCCCGAGCCTGCGCTCGGTCTCCGCCACGGCAAGTGCACAACCTTCGCTGGTCCCCAGGTCGGCCGCGACGAACTCGAGCCCGACGCCGGCCAGCTCGGTGGCGCTGCGGGCGGTGACCATGACGCGCGCACCCGCCGCTGCCAGCAGCAGCGCAGCCTCGCGTCCGATGCCGCGGCCACCGCCGGTGACAAGTGCCACACGCGGTGCCGGTGGCTGGATGCCCGGCGGGCTCGTGGAGTTCATGGCAGACGATTCTGCCACAGCAGCCACGGGCGCCTCAGGCGTGTGCGTTCACCCAGCGGGTGATGTCCGCGGTGCTCATGGCCCCGGCCTGGCGAGCGACCTCGCGACCGGCCTTGAAGACAGCCAGGGTCGGGATGCTGCGGATGCCGAATTCAGCGGCCAGCGCCGGCTGCGCCTCCGTGTCCACCTTCGCCAGGCGAAAGCGCGGCTCGAGTTGTGCAGCCGCCGCCGCGTACTGCGGGGCCATCATCTTGCACGGCCCGCACCACTCCGCCCAGAAGTCGACCACGACCGGTATGTCACTGTGGCCGACCTGCTGGCGGAAGGCGGCGAGATCCAGCTCGACCGGCTTACCCGTGAACAGGCCCTGGTGGCAGTGCCCGCAGCGCGGGGAGTCGCCCAGCCGTGCCGTGGGGATGCGGTTGGTTCGCTGGCAGTGCGGGCAGACGACGTGGGTTGAATCGGCCATGTCTCCAGCTTGGGGACCGGGCCGCAGGATTCAAGCCCGGGGTCACTCCCCGGTTGCCCCGCCGGCCCCCGGGGGGCGCGCCGGGACGGTGACGATGACCAGGCCGTCCGGCGGGATGGTGAGGGCGAGCGTCGCCCCGCTGAGGGGCAGTTCCCGCGGCGGCGGCAGGGCCGCGGCGCTGCGCAGCCGCAGGACCTGCGCCGGGCTTGGATAGCGGGGGGAGCCCATGCGCTGGTACTCGACCAGGACGTTGCCATGCTCGCGGTCGATGGCCGCCACCGTGGCCGTGCGCGCGCCCGTATGCCGCAGCACGAGTTCCACCTCGCGCGGCACGCCGGCCGTACCCACCTCGGCGTAGTTCCACAGCGCCACGACCAGATCGCCGTTGTGCGCCCGCGTCACCAGGCTTCCCGGCACCTCGCTCGGGATGCGCTCCTCGCCCAGCCGGTGCAGCAGCGCGAAGGCGTTGTACGCCGGCTTGGCGATGCGCCCCACCGCCAGCAGTCCGTAACCGCCGTAGAAGGGGCGCTGCACGACGCCGGCCTCTTCGAACACATCCGACAGTGTCCAGTACGACATGTCCTGCACCCGCCCGTCGCAGCGGCTGATGGTCTCGGCCAGCCACGCCGCCATGAACGGCGCGTCGGTGATGTCGGTGCGGTTCAGGTAGGTGGCGTTGAACTCAGTCACGAGCAGCGGCAGGTCCGGCAGTGCCGAGGAGCGGATCTGCCCATGGGCTTTGTCGATCGCACGGCACACCAGCTCCTGCCGTGGCACGGGCGAGTCGACCCCCAGCACCGCGGGTGCCGGGTCATCGCCATAGACATGGGTGGAGATGAAGTCCACCGGGATGCCGTGCTCCTTGCAGTGGCGGATGAACTCGGCGATCCACGCGACCTGCGCCGTCGCCGGTCCGCCCACGCGCAGGCGCGCGTCGACCTCCTTCAGCCGCAGTGCCGTGTGGTCATAGAGGGTCCAGTACGTCGCCTGCTTGGGATCACCGGTCCAGAAATCCAGGTTGGGCTCGTTCCACACCTCGAAGTACCAGCGGCTGACTTCATCGATGCCATAGCGCTCCACCAGGTGCCGCGCGAGCGCCGTGATCAGCGCATCCCAGCGGTCGTAGTCCTTCGGTGGCGCGACCACCGGGCGGTACCAGAAGCTGTGGCGGGCCTGTGCCTGGGCAAGCTGCGCCGGCATGAACGACAGCTCGACGATGGGGCGCACGCCATTGGCGAGCAGGCCGTCATAGATCTGGTCGACGTAGGAGAAGTTGTACAGCGCCTCGCCCTTGGCGTCCTCGGTATAGAGGCCCACCTCGTCATCGAGGATGCCGTGAAAGCGCACGTACCCGGCCGCGGTCACTGCCCGCACCGCACGCAGGTCCTCGCGCCAGCTCTCGCGCAGGCTGAGGATGGCTCGCCCCGAGCCAAACACCCGCTCCCAGAAGTGCGGGAATGGGCGGCCGGCGGCCGTCGCATCGACCGTGATGACCTCGGCTCCGGCCGGTGCGGTCTCGGCCGCGTTCAACTGCACGAACATCGCCGCAATCGCCAGTCCCTTCAGCCACACCCGCGCCGGCTGCTGCCGCAGGCCATTCACTTCGGCTGCGCCAGCCAGCCGCCCGTGAACCCGGCCCGCGCCAGGCCACGCTGCAGATGGCCGTTGGTGCGCATCACCCGCCACACCAGGCCGCTGCGGTAGTTCTCGATCATGGCCAGCATCGGCCCCTGGTCGATCCCAAGGTAGTCCACGTCGACCCAGCCCGGGTGGCCAGGCTCCGGATCCGCCTCGGTGGCGCGAAAGCTGGCGTTGAAGGCATCGCGGAACCCGTAGTCGGAATAGATGGCCTCACCGAAGCGATGGTACATCTCCAGCATCGCCGGCAGGACGATCTCCGGGGCGAAGGGCAGCGAGCTGATGGCGGCGGTCGGGGCGATCGTGCCATCGTCGACCACGCCGCCCGGGGCCAGGCCGCGTGCGGCGTAGCGATAGAAGGCGCGGCGCTCACCCTGCACGGGCTCGGCGCGCGGACCGGGTCCGTCGGAGGCACTCATCCCCCAGATGTTCTTGCCATAGCCCTGCCAGTGCATCGGATTGGCAATGGCATAGCGACGCTGGGCATAGGTCGCGCGTCGGCTGTTCTCGAAGTAGTCAAGGTCGTGCTCACGCATGTAGGCATCACGGATGCCGCGGAAGTCGACCCATACGTGGGTGTACTGGTGCCCGAACAGCGGCGCGAACCCCAGGTAGCTCTGGCCGTACACCTGCCCCCAGAACCTGTCGTACCCGGTGGTCCACACCGTCCACGCCTTCTCCTCGATCGGGTGCGATGGCGAACCCAGCGCAAGCAGGTAGACCAGCATGCCCTCGTTGTAGCCGAGCCAGTCGTACTCGGAGAACCCCGCTTCCGGGCTCCAGGCGAGCGCGATGCCCGGCGGCCGCGGCTGCGCCCAGGTCCAGTCGACGCGGCGGTAAATGCGCTCGGCCAGCCGGCGGATCTCCGCCTCGGCCGGCTCTGCAGCGCTGAAGTAGGACTGGCAGAACAGGACGCCGGCCAGCAGCAGGGCCGTGTCAACGGTCGAGACTTCGCTGTCGGTGGCGCGCTCACCGGTCTTCATGTCCAGGAAGTGGTAGAAAAACCCGTGCTGGTTGGGGGTGCGGGCAAAGAAGCGCAACGTCGTGAGCACCCGCCGGCGTGCCTCCTCGCGTGAGATGTAGCCGCGCTCCACCCCGATGGGGTACGCGGTCAGACCGAAGCCCACCGCGGCGATGCTTGCCACCGAGGGCGTCGGGTAGCGGTCCGGAACGAGCCCGTTCTGCGGGTTCGCGGTCTCCCAGAAGAAGCGGAACGTGCGCTCCTCGAGCTGCGCGAGGAAGGGCTCGAACTGCGTCTCGGGCGCGACGGCAGCGTGCGGCAGCGGGCGCCAGGGATTTTCCCCGGCGAGGACCGGCGGGGATGTCAGGCACAGCAGCCCGACCAGAAGGAGGCTGCGCAGCCTGCCTGCGGCTGCCGAGCGGTCCCACCGCGCTGACGAGCCCCTGCCGTCACGGTCCATCCAGTCCACGCCACTCCTGCGCACCGCGCGCCGCACCCAGCGGGCGGGCGCCGGCGTCCTTGATCAGGCAAGCATCGCGTGCGGGAATGCAGGCTTCAATGTCGGCAGCCCGATTCTTCCGGGTGAATCACGCAATCTGCGGCGCATGCGCCCGGCAGGCAGAGCCTGGGCCACGTGACCGCCACGGTACAGGCTCAGCCTGCAACCCCGGGCTGGCGCGTCTCAGGGCAGGCGGATGCGGTTGTCCTGCCGCGCGCCGAGGGAGGCGTACATGATCACCTGCTCGCGCTCGGCCCGCCAGCGCAGGAAGCGCAGCAGGGGTTGCGCATCGTCCATCTTCACCGAGCGCGCGTACGCACAGATCGCCTGGTGCGCCTGCGCCGCGCCGCTCATCGGCCGGCCCAGGATCGCGGCGACCCGCTCGCACTCCTCGCGCTCGTAGCGCTCGGGGCCGTAGTCGATGAAATCACGCGCATAGGCCAGCAGGTCGACGATGCCGCGCAGCTTGTAGGCCGAGGCCGCCAGGGCCGAGTCCTGCGCCAGCTCGCTCAGGCACTCGCGGCTGTACTGGAATACGATCCGGCACGGGTCGGCGCCACGCAACTGCGGCGCGGCTTCGCCGGGCTCGACTCCCTGGCAGCGGCACAGCGCCTCGATCAGGGACAGCGAGTTGATCTGCCGGAAGGCAAACAGCATCGGCACGTTCTGCAGCGCCGAGGGCTTCGACAGCGCCATGTACATGGCGATCAGCCAGCGCACCAGCACCAGCGCGAGGGCGTAGTCGAGCTTGCGCAGGTCCACCCGGCTGCCGCTGGCCCGCTCGTAGTTGGCGATGTGCTCGGCCGCCTCCCCGAAGGGCGCACCGAGTGCGCGCGCGATGATGCAGGCGAGGTCCTCCAGGGGGTGGCCGAGGCGGACCATTTCCCAGTCGATCAGCGCGCTGATGCGTCCGTCGTGGATCATGAAGTTGCCCGGCCCCAGGTCGCCATGCACGATCACTGCCGGGGCGGCGGCATCCGGCACCGCCTGGCTCAGCCAGTTGAGCGAGAAGTCGATCAGGGGGTCGTGCAGGCTCGCCCGTTCATCGTACAGCCGCCCCCAGGCGCGCAGGTCAGCGGGGATGGCGACTCCGAGGCTCTCCCCGGCCTCGGGCCCCAGGGCGCTCACGGTGCGCGGGTCGATGCGCTGCAGCGTGACGATGGCATCCACCAGCTCGCGGCGGATCACCGCCTCCTCTTCGGCACTACCGGTCTTCTGGTAGCTGGTGTGGCCGGGCAGGTACTCCATCAGCATGGCGTTGTGCTCGGGCGAGAAGTCGTACACACGGGCGATCGGCAGGCGCGTGCCCTGCAGCTGCGCGAGCACCGAGTACTCGCGCTGCAGCGTGAGGTCGGTTCCCGACAGCGGGCCGCGGCCGGCATCGAGGCGCAGGAAGCCCTTGGCACCGTTGCTGCCGCTGAGGATGAAGCTGTTGCGCGAGGCGCCGCCGGTCAGCTCGTGCACTTCGGCGAGCGGGGTGCCCATGACGCCCTCGATCCATCTGACGAGCGAGGGCTCGAGTGTGGCCATTGCGTGCGCTCTTTCTCGTGGACGCCTAGGCGATGATCGCCAGGCTGGTGAGCACCAGGCGCATCAGGTCGGCCTGGCGGTGTGTGTCGGTCTTGGTGAACACCGAACGCAGCTGCACGCGCGCGGTGTTCTCGGAGATGCCCAGGCGTGCCGCCGCCTCGGATATCGACAGCCCCTCGAGCAGCTCGCCCACGAGCGCCACCTCGGCGCGGGACAGCTCGTACAGGCCGGCGAAGGTCTCGATCGAGACGATGCGCTGCAGCCTTTCCCCCGAGAGGAACACTGCGACGCCACCGGCGGCACCTGCGCCGTGGGCGCCGGCCTCCTGGATGGGCCGCAGCAGCAGGTGCAGCGTGTGCTCGCCGCCGCGCGTCGCCAGGGTCAGCGAGCCGCCCGCCGGCT
>JAOTRH010044425.1:0-19888 GCA_034768845.1 Heliamphora exappendiculata | reverse complement strand
AAGGTAGAAGGGTTAGGTGTCAGATGTGTTCCTACATGGCTTTGAGTATAAGTGGGAGATTGTTGGGAATGTATACTAAAAAGTTATGCCTTTTTTGTATTTTATTCTAGATCCCTGACATATTAATGAGAAACATTTGAGATGATTTTGCATTCGTGGTTTCATATTTATATTTAGTCCATATATTCTGTCCAGTATTTGACTCGGTGCGTGCTGCACGAAAGATCGGGTCAAGGGTTCTGACAGATCATGCAGGTAGGCTCACAATCGCAATGGACCCAAACATTTTATTGGTACAATTATAGTACATCGTTATAGTAGCTGGTCTTGGTTAGGTCGAACGGATCGAATTCAGGTTTTAGAAATTCGATATTCGAGCTCAATGTGTTAGTACACTTGGAGTGTATTGAGCGGGACCAACGAGATGATCGATTCTATACTGACTATATGAATTGATCTACATCCCGTATTATCATGTATTACACGAACTCTTAATCCTGAAGTGATTGATTAATTGTGTTCAGTTGATGTACAGTACTTTGAGTCGTTAATGGTTGAGATTTCCTCCATGAGATCAACAATACCGATGAGTTGGGTACTGGCGTTATTTACCCGATGATTGATAATCAACTGATGAAAACCACGTTCGATTTAGGTTGAAGAGTTTCTCCTCGTGTGCTTTGCTTATAGGTTTGATTATGCTAAATCTGTACAGTAAGCCTTCGGATCCAGCATATGAAAAGGTTAAGCGGCGCGATTGCGAGGAAAAGAGGATCATTAAATTGGGTTATCAGTAACCTAATTTATTTATAGGAAATCCATATCTTAAACATGGGGAGGATTCAATGTATTTGATAATTGGAAACTCAAGACATAGTTTGAGTTAGGACCCGGAGTTCAGTTAGGACTTTTAGTGGAATAAGTTCTGGTTCGTGCGAGAAAGGATCTAACTCAGGGACAAAGTTAGGGATATTCAATTTTCTCGTATGGTTAGCCCGAGTCCAATACTTCCTCGTGATCCCTCATATAGCCCATTATACACACGGATACTTTTTTTATCAGTTTCGGTTATTAATTGATTTAATTTGAATGACGATTTTGTCACCGGGGACATTCAGGAATTAAATTAAATTGTTAGAGGACGGTTTTAAAATTTTGCACACCTAGGGATTACTCCCTAGGGGGTCGGCCCTAATAAGGGGATGGAGATTAGGTTTTATGGAAGATATATATCTCTTCCTTAGTTTTAGGAAAGAGAATATATATTCTTATCATTATCTTTGATATTTATAGTAATATATCACAATGTGGCTTTTAATATAAAAAAAAACCTAAAATCCTAACCCACCCTAACCTAGCCACCGCCCCCTCACTCTCCTTTTTGAAAAATTATTTTTCCTTTTTGGAGAGAAGTGTGAGAAGAAACTGAAGAGGAGAAAAAGTCTTCGATCAGAATCGGTGCCCACACATTGTGATCGTCGTAGTGCGTCCGGAACATACGTGAGAAGGTTGCGAGGTCATCTTTATTGTATTCGGGATTTATTGAAACTTTTTGACAAGTTTCATAAAGATATAATGTCATTAAGATTAATATAATTCGTTGTTTTCATGAAAAATTTTTGCTCCCAACATCGGTTATGATGGTTTTGATCAGAAACGGTCCGGACCAGTT
Source organism: Heliamphora exappendiculata (assembly GCA_034768845.1). Taxonomy (NCBI): domain Eukaryota; kingdom Viridiplantae; phylum Streptophyta; class Magnoliopsida; order Ericales; family Sarraceniaceae; genus Heliamphora; species Heliamphora exappendiculata. Next base: position 18,216 of record JAOTRH010044425.1, on the reverse strand, counting down.
TGGCGTGAACTTACCTCTCGGGTCGAAGATAGGAGCTCTGATTTCTTTGAGAACCAAATCTCCTTCCCTGAGGTCCCGAGTCTTGACCTTTTTATTGAATGCCCGAGCTATCCTCATTTGATAACCTTGTATATGAAACAGAGCCTGCAACCTTCTTTCGTTAAACAAGAGCAACTCTTCCATCCGGTTCTTTTGCCATTTTGCTTATGAGATATTGGCCTCGGCCACTACTCTTAGTGAAGGGATTTTCACCTCAATGAAAAGTACGGCTTCCATCCCATACACTAGAGAGTATGGTGTTGTTCCTGTTGAAGTTCGGATTGACGTTCGGTATCCCCAGAGTGCAAATGGTAGATGTTTCGGCCAATCTTTGTGTGAGTTGATTTTCTTTTGCAGGATTTTCTTAATGTTCTTGTTTGCTGCCTCGACTGCTCTGTTGGTTTGTGGTCGATATGGTGAAGATTTGTGAGCCACTATTCGGTATTCTTCAAAAAGATCCAAGACCTCTCCTTGAAAATGTAGACCATTATCTGAGATAATTTCACATGGGACCTCGTATCAGCAAATGATGTTTTGCTTGATAAACTTAACAACATGGGAGGCCTTCAATACCGAGTAGGAAACTATTTCTACCCACTTGGTGAAATAATCAATGGCCACTAAAATAAATTCATACCCATTGGATGCCTTCGATGTTACTCTGCCAATCACATTAATGCCCCATATTGAGAACGACCATGGTGATGTCAGGTTGTACAGCTAAGACGGGAGAACGTGCATAAGATTTGCATGAACCTGACACTTATGACACTTCCTCACAAACTGGATACAATCTGTCTCCATTGGCTCATACCTAAGACCAACATGGTGCGAAGTCGACAATACCTGAATGGGTTTTGGGATTTCCTATAGTTTACGTCCCAATCCCATTCCCGAAAAGAAGGACATTTTCCTCATCATTGTTACCGCTCATGGGTTGACATACCTTTATTCTTCATTTATCAGCATTTGAACAGCTTGTTCTTCATCTAACTGAAAACCACTGAGTAACACATCATCTTCACTATTCTGAACTTACAACAGAGTTGTGCCCTCTCCTCCTCTCGGGGGGTGAATGTTGTCTTCCCCGTGGATAGTTAAAATTGTCTCGTTCTTTATCAATTTCAATTTTTGGTGAAGGGTAGATGGTACCTCTTGGACATTTGGGTCATGCAGACATGGCTTCCCTAGCAGCAGATTGAAGGAAGCCAGCACGTCTAGCACGTGAAACTCAACCGACATCTATGGAGGTCCTACTGAAATGGCAAATGATACCAATCCTAGTAAATCTCTTCTTGTGTTGTCATAGCCTCACACCCCTTGATTGTAGGGAATGAACTGGTCTTGCCTCATCCCTAAACAGACGGCCATTCTTAATGGGCAGACGTTTAAGGCTGACCCATTATCAATGAGGGTTACCGGGACCCATTTTTCTAGGCACTTGTCGGTGATGTGCAGTGGCTTGTTGAGACTCTTTCCTTCAGCAAAAAAATCCTTATCAGAAAAGGAAATAACTTTTGGTTCGGCGACCGGCAGAATAAGCCCAATGAGCTGCTCAGGGGTTGCATCTATCGGGACATTGGCCTTATTCAACACCTTCAAAATAGCTTACCTGTGCTTATGCGAAGCCATCAATAAGCCCCAGATGCTGATGTTAGCTTGCGTCTTCTTCAACTGTCTCAATACAGCATCCTCCTCCTCTTCCTACTTTGTCTCTTTCTCTTTTTCACTTGGCTGTCCCTTCTTTAGCTGAGCTGGCTTAAAATGTCGACCACTTCTAGTTAGGTGTTCCACACCATCTTTGGGATTCCATAATCCCAGCATCACATTAACAGTCTGTCTCACTTCGTTTACGTGCAGAGGGCTTTTAAACGCCCACAAATCATTTAAGTCACTAACAGCTGCCATTTCTCTTCTTTTCTCGTCATTTTCTATAGCCTATGTGTTATCAATTTTCTCCCATATGTCTTCTTCAATAAAATTCACTAGCTGTTCCCAAGTAGCCCAGAAATTAGTCCATTCTATGCCATCTGATTTCACCACGATTCTTACCAGCCAGTAGGACTGCATTTCATCAACGTACACTTCCTCCTCAAAAAGTTGGGAAGGATGATTCCATCAAGCATATAGCTAAACCCAAAAGGTCGACTCGGGTAATCCAATGGCCAGTCATCTTCTTCATTGCGCTCCTCCTCTTGTTGGTAGACTTGGATTAGCAATTGATACCATTCTCAAGCATTATCATTCTATTCTTTCATCCTGTCTCGACTGTCTCTAATCATCATGAACGAGCATGCTGTCTGATCCTCGGTTATTGAAACATGAGGGCGTGGTAGGTGCGTTGAACAGATGTGCTGACTCGGGTCCTCTAATTTCCCTAGAGACATGTAATTTACCGAAGCCAGCCTGGCATGATTCGGCAGTGGGCTGGTAGTGACATTCGATTTTAGGTTGAAAGATGGTGGTGGGATCACCATATTGTCAATGAGATTTTGGATCTCGTGCCGGAGTCTCAAACACTTGTCAGTTAGGTGCCCGTGACCTTGGTGGAAGGCGCAGTGTTGGGAAGCATTAAACCTTGGCGGTAGGGGATCAGGAACAGGCATGAGGTCTAATGGCTTGATGAGCCCCTTCTCGAGGAGTCAATTCAGGGCGATGGACAAGGAAATGTTGAGGGGGGTGAACACCCTCCGTGCCCTTTGTTGCTGCTGGCTATTATCTTATTGTTGGCATTATTGCTCTGCTGGGCTGAAGGAGATGGGTTCAACAAGTTTACCTCGTTTGAGTGAGATACGAGGTTGGTTGCAGTGGATTGATTTTGGCTGGTTTTGGGAAAAGCCTTTCTGGGTGTTTTCTGATTGGGTTCTGTTTTCTCGATGTCACCAAATTGGATAGCATCCTCAATTTTCATCCCAGCGTCGAGCAACTACTCGAAGGTGGAAAGCGACTGCGTGATGAGGTAGCGTTTTAACGAAGACTGCAGATTCTTAACCATAATCCTCACCTGCTCTTTCTCAATGGGCCTGTTTGTCATTTTGGAGGCTATACCCCTCCATCAGGTTAAGAAGTCGACAAAAGATTGCCTGTTCTCCTGTCGGGTCGTTTCGAGCTCTCAGGTAGTTACATCCAATTGGACATTGTAACTATACTGACTGATAAAAACTGTTGCAATGCCTTACTAAGTTCTAGTTTTAGCTATATCAAGGGAGAGAAACTATTTTTGGGCTGCCCCATAAAGAGATCGGTGAAAGAGTTGAGCCTTCAACTGGTCATTAATCTCCATTGCGACTGGGTATCAACATACATTCGGAGATGAATTCTGGGATCTCTAGTTTCGTCAAATTTTTCTATGTCTGGCATTTTAAACTTTTTTGGCAATTTAGCATCTGGAAACATGTAGAGTCCCCCTACATCGAGCATATATTCCTCAACTCCCTTAGCTTTTTTGAGGACCTTTTCCTTCCTGTCGATCTTCTCAATTAGTGCAAATTCTCTAGACTGCGCGGTGTTTTCCTCCTCAACTATCACCTGACGGGGGTTCCGTGGTGGTGGTGGAACAACTTGCGATCCATTGGGGACCTGGTTGTCATCCCAAAAGTTCTCTCCATTCTTGTTCATCTCATTCGGCTGTCCATTCGCAACAGGGATATAGGCTTGAATTGCCTGGATCTGTGCCTAACATTGCACTTGAGCCTATGTTTGTTGCTTTACGGTTCTCTGTATATCAGTAATCGCCCTCATTAGGGCTTTCAGATTCATCTCGTTTTTTGCCATTTTAATTGACTTAGTCGGCTGTTCAGATACCCTATAAAGTTTGCCCAATCTTGACCTCACCCAAATGTGTGTTGACTGTACTTTTCTCGGCTCAATGGTAAACTGACAGAGAACACATAACTCCCAAAAGCAGAGTAACTAGTATCAGACTCTTCTCGGATGAACATTTTGACAACAGGTAGCCAATATCTCAGATTCCCAAAATAGTAAATCATGAGCAGATAAACACGAAGACTGAAATAATGCGCCTATTGGGCTCGTGTAGGCGGCAGAATAGGATAACCCAAAAACTGGTCTATATCAGGAAAAAGGAGAAAACCAATGACCTGGAAAGATCCCGGAGGGAAAAGAAACCTCCCTAGAAGTATTAAACATGAGACACGGGCATGACCCACGAAAGAAAACTACGGTAAGAAAAACCGAATGCGGCAAAAAACACAAAACCCGGGTAAAAACTCGAAGGAAAAGTTAGCCAAAGGAAAGGATAATAGAAAATTCGAGTCGAACCCGGAGAAAGAACTAGCGTAAACTTGATCAAGGCAATCCTAACTATATACAAATAAAACATACATTGAAGAAAAATACATAATCCTACTAGGATTGGCGACACTTAATTGGGAGGGAGGGAGAGGGTTCTAAGTTCACTATATGTAAAAGGCCGATTTTGGGTCAATCGAACATGGTACCTTCTGAATAGAGTCGGGTATATACCTCCCATGCAGAGCGTGGTCAAACTATACGCCCGAACTCTTTTGCTACACCTATGATAGCGTACAGTCAACAAGGGTTGCTCGTCTTCCCAATAATTCCCAAAACGGATTAACATTCAAGGCATCAAGTCAACCAGGTAAGGGAGTTTGAAAAACAATGCATATGCATGCGAAAAGGCAAATGAGGAATTTTATTTAGAACCAATGATGTTTTCAAGTCTAGCCCTCTTATTTTGATTTTATAAACCAGTCCCCAGCAAAGTCGCTAGAAAATACTCACAGCGTTGGGACTTAGGGATCACTTTGGAAAATGTTCAAAAATAAAAAATTCAAAGAATGTTTAGAGAAAAAAAAATATTTTAACACCTTGAAAATCAAAATTTGAAAATCTCATTTGTTGAAAATAGAGTCGTCACTTAGTTTTTGAGAAAAAACTAAGAAAAACAAAATTAGCTACTGATCTTTAAAATGTTAACTAGCGAAAAAGGGTTTGGGAGCTAAGGTATGAATCATGGTAGGTGTTAGGCACCCCGTTCACCCAATCGTAAAGTCGGCCTCTACTAATCATCATTGATTTTTTAATATGATTTTTCAAATGCATGCAAATAAAAAAAATAGAGCCAAAGTGAGAGCATCAAAAATCAAGTATGAAAAATACATAATATATGTACATAGCACTCCAAATCAAAACAAATAAAAAGTATAAAATCTTAAGTCCTATGACATGCAATTTCTATATAAAAGATATATGAAACATACTCACATACAATATTGTTTAAACAATCTAAGCTAACATAATTTGGTTAAAAGAATAAAAAAATGCTAAAGTTGCTAAATTATCTAAACATGGATTGCAAATAAAATAAGCTAAACCATTCTAAATACAAATTTAAAGAAATAAACTAAAACATGCATATTATCAAAACAAATTAGGTAAACATTAACATGATGAATTAATAAAGAAATAAGAAATGCAAAATAAAAAATGCATAAAAGAGAAAAATACTACATTAAAAGAAAGCTTATTTAACAAAGAAATTTAAAATAAGAGTTTTATAACAAAAGAGAATTTAAAAATTTAAAAGAAAAGAAAAAAATTTGACAAAATATAAAGGGTAAAAAATACTATTAAGAACAAAATCTAATTATTTATATAAAAGATGAAAATGAGAAAAATAAAAAGAACATTAAAAGATATTTTTATGATTTTGTGCTTTTTGTAGTTAATAAAAGAAAAGAAAAGAAAAGTATTATGGGAGAAAAGTTATGAAGATTTAGTTATTAACATTTTATATTTTAAAAGAGAATAAAACAAAAGAAAATAGAAAAAATGGAAAGAATAATAGAGTATTTTTAAAATAGAAAATTACGAACTACTTAAAGATGAAAATTAACTTAAAAGTCTTTTGTGATTTTTGGTTTTAGCAAAATAAACGAAAAGTGCCTTAAAAAAATAAGACTATATAAAAAAAAGAAAATGAAAAATAGATTTCTACAAGAAAAAAAAATGAATATTAATATTACAAGAAATGAAATGCTAAATAGAATTTTATAAGGAAATTAAAACTAATACTAAAAGAAAATAAAATAATAGAAAAGAAAATTACACTAATAAAAGGAAGATAATGAAAGCTAAAAAAAAAAGAAAAAAAAAAAGAAATTAAAAATCATCTATTATCAAAAGAACATTTAGGTTGGTGTTAGTAAAAGAACATTATGTTAAAATTAAAAGAAAAAGAAAAAGAAATGCTAGTATTTAAATAAAATATAAAATTAAAACTTAAAAGTGGAAAGAAATAAAAATGCTATAAAAAAATTTTAAACTAATAAATAAAGTATTAGAAAAAAAATAATGTAATACTAGAAGAAAATAAACACTAAATTAGAAAAAAAAATAAAATGGAGCATTAAACTAATTAGTACAAAAAAATAAAATAAAATGCTATTGAAATGAAATTTAGACTGAAAAAAAATTAAATACTAGAACATTAAATTAATGTAAAAGGAATGAAAAAGAAAAGGAATAAAATACTAGAATTTAAATAGATGTAATTTTGATTATTACAATCATTTTTATGTAAGCGTATTGGATTATAACAATTAACAGCATTGATAAGTTATAATTTTTAAAAATATTAGTACTATTTAATGATTTAAAAATTTATAATAAGTTTAAAATGTGAGTAAGTAACTAACAAAACAGGTAAACTACATGAGCTGAAACATGAAGTAAAACAAAAATGTAATTGGAACGAATACGTGAAAGTTAACCCGATCACTCCAAAAGAGAGAAGATGGAGCAAGAAGAACCGGGGATTTAAGAAGAATAGTTGGATCGTTAAGGAATCCTCAAGTCGGGGGATGTGGGTGAGCAATTTGATTCTCGGGCGATGATCCAAGCTAGGGTTTGGGACTATCGGAGGCTCGAATCTAGGTATTTTGGCAGGGCTCCGGCGTCGGGGCTCGAAATTATTTGGCGAATCGACAGAGCTTCTCTCACAAAATCTCTCTATAATTTTATCTCCTCTAAAACGTACAAGAGGTACGGTATTTATAGAGTTCTTCAACCAATGAGATGCTGCCACGTTCTGAGGCATGTCAGGCCATTTGGAGTTTGTGGCCGACACAATGTGAGTTGGCGGTCGCCATGTTGGAAAAGGTTCCACAAGGTTCTATTGGTGGCCGTCATAATGCACATGGTGGTCGCCACTTATAGAGTGCTTGGATCACTTTTCGAGGGTCGAACTGAAGCACTTGTTCCACCTGTTTTCATCATCGAATTCACCTAAGATTTGGTGGGGTCAAATTGGGGTGTATACAGCCTAACACGGAAAACAAAGACCTACACACCCCTCACCCAATATGCACTAACCACCACGCACACAATTGTGCACCAACAACCCACATGAAATGACTAACACCCTCTCTGTGGCTTTAATTGACAGGACCCCATAATCCCACAAACTAAAAAACCACTTGAGGAGAGCAGTCGATCGAGCCCCATAACCCAATCGACCGAGAGGCCACCACACAACCAAAAAAACAACAAAACTCCCCAAGAAACACGAAACATGATAAAAAGTTCCAACAAGGATGAAAAATAAGCTTTTCCCAAACATTCGGCCAAAATCGGGTGAAAAACGATTAAGAAATTTTGACATACCCTCACTCTATTGGTCATAACTTTTTCCACAAAAGGAATTTTGTTATGAGAGAGGTGTCAGTGGACAGAAGACTTCTGGGGCTTCAATTTGAGTACAAGAACGACTCAATTCAGAGTTCAGATGAGGGAGATATGATAAAAAAAAATGGCTCTGCGTAGCTAGTTTGCTCGAGCGGACATCAGACGCTCGAGCACGCAGGCACTCGAGAAAAATCTAAATTTTTTCCTGTTTTTGATTTCCAAGCCCCAAACTCTCAAACACTCACTATGATGCTTTAAAACACACATAAACCTTCCACTGCACATATTTTTAACACCCACGGACATGCACGAGCCCAAAATATCAGGAACCACTGAACGAAAAGCCTTAAAACCTGATTCACCCAACCAAAAACAACACAAAATGGTTTTGAACCAAAACTTGATCTTTTTTAAACATAAATCAATTTTTAATGCATTTTTAACCGATAAAAACACACATGATTACACATAGCACCTTCGTAAGACATGAGAGTCTAGGATCCTATCTTGTTGAGTCAAATACTCGATGCCATGCCTCAATTCACATGCAAAATTAAACTTCATCGGAATAAAATTTTGTTCGGATGAATGCATAGTCCACCGTGCCAATAGCAGAGATCCGCTGTTGGATCGTCGAAAGTCAAGCCCCAGACCCCCGAGAAGTTAGAGAGAAGATAGAAATTTGGTGAGATTTCAAGGCTAGAGAGAGAAGATATTTTGAAAATATCTAAAGCGAGATATTTATAGGTCACGAAAATATCTTTTTTTTTAAATTCGCACCGCAACGGTCAACAGCACCGGGAACTAACCCCGCATGCATGTATAAACCCGAACGTGCATAAAAATGCATATGAATATGCTAAAACGAAAACACTAAACGCACGTCAAAAAATGCTGAAAAAGAAAATGAGTTAGGGTTTCACAACTCTACCCACCTTAAAGGAATTTCGTCCCCAAAATTCAGCACAAGATCAAAAGGAAACAACACACCGATCACAATCGACACAGGCACGGGAGATGGTCAGCCGAACCATTCCTATGATATATTCAAACAAGGTTAGGCATCCTAAACAATGGCTAACTATCTCATAGATATGGGATCTACAAATCACCCCAATCTCACATCATCACTAATCGCTGCCTCAACACAGCACACCACCGATAGAGTCCACCACCAACTCCAAATCCATGGCCACAGCCTCAAACACAATCTCACTCTGTTCGCGCAGACATCACGTCAATATGAAAAAAAAGACAGAACATAAGATGTTTAGAAAATATTTTAACACTTTGAAAATCAAAATTTGAAAACTCCTTTTTTTATTGAAAATAGAGTCGTCACTTAGTTTTTGAGAAAAAACTAAGAAAAACAAAATTGGCTACTGATCTTTAAAGCATTTAATCATAGAAAAAGGGTTCGGGGACTAAGGTACGAATCAGGGAAGGTGTTAGGCACCCCGTTTGCCCAACCGTAAGGTTAGCCTCTATTAATCATCATTGGTTCTTTAATATTATTTTTCAAATGCATGCAAATAAAAAAAATAGAGGTAAAGAGAGAACATCAAAAATTAAATATAAAAAATACATAATATTTGTACATAGCACTCCAAATTAGAACAAATAAATGGATAAAATCCGAAGTAACAAAAGGATACATGGAGTGTAACACCCTGCACCCGTACGGCACCCAAACTACACAAAGGGTGTATGATCCTATCGGAGGCCGGCAGTCCAACAGATAGACAAAGGGTAAAGTTATTAAAAAACCAAATAAGAACTTTTAAGTAACACAAATCTTAATATCAAAAGAGGTAAACAAGAGTCACTAAGGATTCGCCATCCCACGGCATACATTACATCCAAAAGATCAAAGGCCTTCAAAACTTACACATGAAGCTTAACCAACACTACAACCAGACAAAAGAAAAACTGGCCAAAACGATTTCTAACACCAGATCCAAAGCAACTTGATGATGCCTGCGGTGGACTAACTTCTACCCGTTCCTGGTATCTGTAACCATAGAGGTTACAGAAGAGAGCACTTAGAGATCATCAAACTCAAAGATAATAACATGCAACAACATCTCGTATCATTCTTAACCAAAATAGCCCCTAAGTTTCCAACTATAACGCCTTTTCGGTTTGATTTCGGTTTGTGATTTTTGAAGAGTATTTAAAGGGCTGTGTTGGGGGATATTTTGAGGGATCTTAGACATATAGTTTAGAGGTCTTACTTACTTGTTTAAGAGATCAAGAGATGGTGAAAAACTATAAGGACTTAGCTTTTGGAACTATGGTATCCAAAGACCCCTTTCATGGATCCCTTCTTCTTCTTCTCCTTCTCCTTCTTTCTTTTCTCAAGCCTCTATGGACCCTCAAGAACACTAAAAATCGGGTCTTTCTCCCTCTCTCTCCACCAAAATATCAAGTGGGAAGAATGGTGTTTGGGCTTGGATTATATTGGAAAGCAAGGGGAAAAAATATTAAATTTTTTTGGTACTTTTTCTTCAATCACATGGGCTAATTAATTGAATGTAAGCTTTTAGGGGACAAAAATCAAACTTGGGGAAGAGGAATTTGGCTAGGATCAGTTTGGGGGAACAAAAATCTGATCCCCCATCAATCAAGGGATTTTTCCTTGGTTTCGTCCCCTTTTATGCAAGAAAAAACATTAAAAGTTAATTTGATATATCTTTTTGGTATCTTTTTCTACTAAGACCTATTATTTTGGTATGTATTATGATAAATATAGTATTCCCATGTATCATCATAATTTTCATAGCAATTGATTACATAGATGTAATTTTTTAAGACAAAGTAAGCTACTTTGGCAATATCTGATTTTTTAACTTATTTTGTTGTGTATGAATTTTAATAATAATTTATTTGCTTTTGTTAACCTATAATACCATATTTTTATGTATATTACTTAGTCAACAAATATTGGATCGTCAAAATGCTTAACTTAACACTTTTCTCGTCATTTTAAGCTAAAAGAAAGCAAAAAGTCACTTTTTGGTGATCTTCCCAAGGTGGTCGGCTACTAAGGGGTATTTTTGTTATTTTTGATATTATTTTGTTCTTTGCTATTTTATTGTACTTAAATCCTTGATTTATGGTATTCATGTGTCAAAATTTAAATTTGTAAGACTTTTCGAGCTTAACTCTTGTTTCAAACAACTTGGTCTTATAACCTTGAGTTCTTACCCTCAATATTAGGTTTTTAATATATGCTTGTGTGGTTCCCTCTCTCTCCCAGGTCTTAAGCTCAAAAAGGTTAAACGGTTGGACCGATTCTTGTTAACGAACTTAGGTTTGAGATTTCGTTTCTTTTTGAAATGTTCTTTCTTTTCTATTTGTATACCTAAGTTTGGGTAATTACAATCTATCCACTTTTAAAAAATTTCGTTCTTGAAATTTACATACCTTGCTAGAAGAGATGTGGGTACTTCTTTCACATATCCTCTTCTTGCTCCCACGTGGCTTCTTCCACTGCATGACTACGCCATAACACTTTTCCTAAAGGAATGACCTTGCTTCGCAGAACTTGTTCTTTCTTATCTAGTATCCCTGCTGGCTTCACTTCATATGTAAGGTCGGGCTTCGGGTTGATAGGCTGCATTATCAACATGTGTGAAGGGTCTGGCATGTATTTCCTCAGCATTGAAATGTGGAATACGTCGTGCAGTCTTGCTAAATCTGGTGGCAGGGCTAGTTGATATGCTGTGCTCCCAATTCTCTGAATAATTTTCTATGATCCAATGTACTGAGGGTTGAGTTTCCCTTTCTTCTCAAATCGCATTACTCCCTTCCATGGCGATATCTTTAGGAACACACGGTCCCCTACTACAAACTCCAGGTCGCGTCTCTGATTATCTGCATAACTCTTTTGCCTGTCTTATGATTTCTTCAATCTTTCTCGGATGAAGTCTAGAATGCATGCTCTAAGCATATCTTCTAAGGTCTGAATTGTCCTCTTCGATTGACCATCAGTCTCTGGATGGAAAGCTGTGCTAAACTTTAGGGTAGTCCCCAATGCTTCTTGTAAGCTAGGCTAAAATCTGGATGTAAAACGTGGGTCTCTGCCTGATACTATAGAAACTGGTACTCCATGTAGCATTATTATCTCATCAGTATAAAGCCGTGCAAATTAATCCATCGAAAATGTCATTTTTATTGGTAGGTAGTGAGTTGACTTTGTCAACTTATCCACAATTACCCAAATAGCATCATTCCCTTTGGGTGTTCGAGGGAGTCCTGTTACGAAATCCATGGTAATATGTTCCCACTTCCACTCGGGTATAGGTAACGGTTGTAGTAATCCTACCAGCTTCTGGTGTTCATTCTTAACTTGCTGGCATACCAAACATTTCGTCACAAAATTCGCTACGTCCTTCTTCATCCCACTCCACCAATATCTTTCCTTTAAATCTCTATGCAGCTTAGTACTCCCCGGGTGCATGGTCTATGTCGAGTTATGCGCTTCATCTAAGATTTGTCTCCTTAACTCCCCATTATTGGGCACATACAATCTATGATCGAACCACAATACATTATCTTAAACTTCAAATTCTGTCTTTCCTTTAGCTACTACTTCCGCCCTTATCTTGTCTACCTAATTATTAGCCAATTGAGCTGCTCGAATTTGATCTAATAAGGCTGGTCTTATGCTCAGAGTTGCTAATAATCCTTCAATCTTCTCTATGGAAAGATGGGTTCTAAGTGTTCGCATTTCAGAAAATGTATTAGCTTGTACCTCTCGTAGATGCGCTATTCTTTCCAATGATTTTCGACTTAGGGCATCAGCCACAACGTTAGCCTTCCTAGGATGATAATGAATTGTGCAATCATAATCCTTAATTAATTCCATCCATCTCCTTTGCCTCAAGTTTAACTCTTTTTGAGTAAAAATATACTTCAAGCTCTGATGGTCCGTAAGGATCTTAAAAGGAACGCCGTACAAATAATGTCTCCATATCTTAAGTGCGAAGACGATTATGGCTAACTCTAGATCGTGGGTAGGGTAATTCTTCTCACGAGGTTTTAATTGTTTGGATGCATAGGCGATAACTTTCCTGTGTTGCATCAAAATGCAACATAATCCTTGGTGTGACGTGTCACTATAAATAACAAAGCCTTCGCTACCTGATAGAAGGGTAAGCACAAGTGCTGACACCAGTTTGGACTTCAACTCTTGAAAACTTCGTTCGCATCCGTCGAACCATTCAAACTTGGCTTCTTTCTAAGTCAGTCGAGTCAAAGGTTTCACAATCAGGGAAAAGTCCTGAATAAAATGCCGGTAATAACCAGCTAGCACCAAAATCTTCGTATCTCTATCACGCTGGTTGGCCTTTTCCAATTAACTACTGCTTCCACTTTTGTTGGGTTCACATTAATTCCTTCTCCGGATATAACATGACTTAAAAACCCCACTCGATCCAACCTAAACTCACACTTACTAAATTTTGCGTATAACTTGTGTTTCCTCAAGGTTTGCAATTAAATCTTTAAATGTTCTCTATGTTCCTTCTCACTCCGAGAGTACATCAGAATGTCATCTATGAATACAATTACAAATTGATCTAGAAAACTTCTAAACACTCGATTCATCAGGTCCATAAACACCGCAGGCGCATTTGTTAACCCGAAAGGCATCACCACAAATTCATAATGCCCATAACGGGTCCTAAAGGAGGTCTTGGGTACTTCTGACTCCCGCACTTTCAATTGATGGTATTCTGACCTCAACTCTATCTTTGAGAACATTTTAGCTCCTTGCAATTGGTCAAATAGGTCGTCTATCCTACGCAAATGATACTTGTTCTTAACGGTCACCCTATTCAATTATCGATAGTCGATACACATCCTCAGTATTCCATCTTTCTTTTCATGAATAGTACAGGTGCTCCCCATGGTGAGACGCCAGGTCAGATGAATCCTTTTTCTAATAATTCTTGTAATTGTTCTTTCAACTCTAACAACTCAGCAGATGACATTCTATAGGGAGGAATAGATATGGGCACTGTGCCCGGGTAGAGATCGACCGTAAACTCCATTTCTTGGTGTGGGGGTAGTCTTGGTAAATCATCTAGAAAAACATCTTAAAACTCATAAATAATTGGTACCTCCGAAAGCTTCTTTTCTTCCATCTCTACGTCTATCACATGTGCCAAAAACCCCTAGCAACCCCCTTTCAACATCTTCGAAGCTTTAATGGCCGACACAATCAAGATAAGTGTTCTACTCTTGTCCCCTTGGAAAACAAATTTCTCCTCTCCAAGTATCCTAAAGATTACTCCTTTCCTAAAACAGTCTAGCGACGCATGGTAGGATGACAACTAGTTCATCCCAAGAATCAAGTCAAAATCAAACATAACCAAAGGCATCAAATCTACCAACATCTCCTTATCTTTTATTTTCAACGCACAATCTCTACATACACTCTTAATTACCACTTCTTCTCATATAAGCGTAGCTATGGTTATCATGCAATCAAGTGGTTCCATCCTTATTGTATCTACTTGCGTTATGAAAAAGTACGATACAAACGAGTGTGTTGATCCAGGGTCTATCAGAATATAGGCATCTCTATCAAAAGTGGTAAATGTACCTATTACTACATCAGGCGTTGCTTGAGCACCTTGGCGTGTGATAGTAAAAACTCGTGCTGGGACCCTCAGGGCCTCCATTAACCCTTTTCCCCTGTCTTGAGCACTTCCAGGAGGCCCATCCACTCTTCTACTTCCTATAGATGATTGTGCCGGTAGTCTAGAATGTCCGTATTGAGTAGCGATGTGCCCCGGTTCACCACAACAATAGCAAATGATTCCCTGGTTGATCGTTGGACAATCCTTCTTAAAGTGGTCAAGGGCTCCACATTTGAAGCAACCATTTGTTTTTGTCTCCTTTGTTCGTCCAGGCGTTCCCCTCTTAGCTGGGTCCCCTCAGGGTTTGAAATTTCTCGCAGTCGACTGATGACTCTGGCTTCTGAAAGCCGGTGGCCTTGGAGCACCACTCCTGGGAACTTGCTCCCCTGTCTTGCTCGTAGTTAGATTTTCGAACTTGCGCTTCTTAAAGTCTTCTCGTCTCCCCTCTCCCTCTTTCACATCTTTCTCGATCATTTTTGCCTTATTCACTAAACTTGCATAGTTATTCATTTCAAGAACCGTCATCCTCATTCTGATCAGAAAACTTAACCCCTTTTTAAATCTCCTGCACCTCATCTCCTCATTGGGTATGAGCTGGATGGCATATCGTGACAATTGTGTAAATTTCATCTCATATTCTGCTACAGTCATCCTACTTTGTTCCAGGTCAATGAATTCTTTCTCCTTCGAACATTTGTAGGTTATGGGTTTATATTGTTCGTCGAACACCCACAAGAAATGATCCCAAGTAATCCTCTAGGGTATAGGAGGTTCAGTTCCTGGCATCGACCTTGTCAGTAATCGCTCTGTGGCTTCCCACCAATGATACGCTTCTCCTCTGAACATAAAAGCTATGAGGTCGATCCTGCCATCAGCCTCTACCCCTGGCCTATCCAAAATACGTACGACATTCTTCAACCAGTTTTCTGTTTCTACGGGGCTAAGGGTTCCCGTGAACTCCTTTGCGCCCAAGTCCTTGAATTGCTTGATTAGGGAGTTATTATTCCTTTCAGCTTGCATTGTAATCCACCTTACATTTTGTTCGGTCAGTCTTGCGATCACTTCCAACATTCTAACGGTTGGGTCAGGTTTTACCGGTCCTACTTGCGGAGATTATTCTTATTGCGTTTCATTAACCTGGTCCGGCTTGAAAGACGCTCCATCTGAGTTTTCCATGCTTCTCTCTATTGTAAGAAAGGTATTTATTAGGGCTCGACACAAGAGTCTAACTTATAGACATAAGGATAAGAGCAAACTGTTTACAAAAGGTTTTAATGACACGAAGGTCATTCCCCCCTTAAAACTGATAACCCATATAGATTTCACAAGTCGAAAGCAATACAAGACCACCTTCTGGGTTATCTCCCCAATCTGATAACTTTCTTAGACTTCTAATTAGGACCCTGCATCTGCAGAATGCGTTTTCTAAATGGACCTCAAAGTCAGTCAGTCAGATGCCCAAAGGCAAAGGTATGATAACCCCAAGTCTAAACCACTCTTCTCAACAGACCACGAGACGACACACTTAACCTACGGTCCACCACATACTACATTCTAACAAGTCTACAGAACCTATAACCTAGGGCTCTGATACCAAATGTAACACCCCGCACCCGTAGGGCACCAAAACTATAGAAAGGGGGTATGATCCTACTGGAGGCCAGAAGTCCAAGAGATAGACAAAGGGTAAAGATATTAAAAGGCCAAATAAGAACTTCTAAGTAACAAAAATCTTAATATCAAAAGAGGCATACATTACATCTAAAAGATCAAAGACCTTCAAAACTTACACATGAAGCTTAGCCAACACTAAAACTAGGCAAAAGAAAAACTGGCCAAAACGATTTCCAACACCATATCCAAAGCTACTCAATGGCGCTTGTGGTGGACCAACTTCAAACCGTTCCTGGTATCTGCAACCAAAGAAGTTACAGGAGAGCACACTTAGAGATCATCAAACTCAGATAATAATATGCAACAACATCTCATATCATTCTTAATCAAAATTGCCCCTAAGTTTTTACCTACAACGCCTTTTCGGTTTGATTTTAGTTCTTGATTTTTAAAGAGTATTTAAAGGGATGTGTTATGGAATATTTTGAGGGATCTCAGACATATAGTTTAGAGGTCTTACTTACTTGTTTAAGAGGTCAAAAGATGGTGGAAAACTAAAAGGACTTGGCTTTCGGAACCATGGTCTCCAAAGACTCCTTTCTTGGATCACTTCTTCTTCTTCTCCTTCTTTCTTTTCTCAAAACTCCATGGATCCTCAAGAACACTAAAAATATGGTCCTTCTCCCTCTCCCTCCACCGAAATATCAAGGGGGAAGAATGGTATTTGGGCTTGGATTATATTGGAAAGCAAGGGGACAAAACATTAAATTTTTTGGGGTACTTTTTCTTCCATCACATGAGCTAATTAATTGAATGTAAGCTTTGAGGGGACAAAAATCAAACTTGCGGAAGAGGAATTCAGCTAGGACCAGTTTGGGGGAACAAAAATCTGATCCCCCATCATTCAAGGGGTTTTTCGTCGGTTTACGTGCCCTTTTGTGCAAGAAAAAACATTAAAAGTTAATTTGATGTATTTTTTTGCTGTCTTTTCTTACTGAGATCTATTATTTTGGTATGTATTATGATAAATATAGTATTTTCATGTATCATCATAATTTCTACAGCAATTTATTAAATAGATGTAATTTTTTAAGTCAAATTAAGTTACTTTGGCAATATCTGACTTTTTGACTTATTTTATTATGTATGAACTTCAATAATGATTTGTTTGCTTTTATTAACCTATAACACCATTTTATTATATATATTACTTGTTCAACAAGTATTGAATCATCAAAATGCTTAACTTAATACCTTTCTCATCATTTTAAGCTAAAAGAAAGTAAAAAGTCACTTTTTGGCACTCTTCCCATGGTGATCGGCCACTAAGGGATATTTTTGTTATTTTTGATATTATTTTGTCCTTTGCTATTTTATTGTAATTTAATCCTTGATTTATGGTATTCATGTGTCAAAATTTAGATTTTTAAAACTTTTCGAGCTTAACTCTTGTCTCAAGCAACTTAGTCTTATAACCTTGAGTTCTTACCCTCAATATTAAGGTTTTAATATTTTCTTGTGTGGTTCCCTCTCTATCCCAGATCTTAAGCTCAAAAAGGTTAAACGGTCGGGCCGGTTCTTTTTACTGAACGTAGATTTGAGATTTTGTTTCTTTTTGAAATGTTCTTTCTTTTCTATTTGTATACTTGAGTTCGGGTTATTATATGGAGCATACCGGCATGCAATTTTACCAAAATAAATTAAACTATTATAATATGCATAAAATAATAAAAATATGCTAGAAGTTGCCAAAACTACCTAAATATAAATTGTTGCAAAATAAGCCAAACTACTTTAAACACAAAATATTTTAAAGAAAGTAACCAAAATATAAATGTTATCAAAATAAACTAGATTGGCATTAACATGATGAATACATAAAAGAAATAAAAAATGCATAAAAGAGAAAATTCTACATTAAAAGAAAGCTTACTTGACAAATAAATTTGAAATGAGGGTTTTATAACAAAAGAGAATTTAAAGATTTAAAGAAAAAAAAAGTTCACAAAAGAAAAACTATGCTAAAAATAAAAAGGTTAGAAAATGTTATTAAACTTTTTGAAAATAGAAGCCTAACTCTTTACATTTTATGTTTTAAAAGATAAAGAAAAATAAGAAAAAAGAAAACAAAAGAGAGAAAAATTACACCTAAAGACAAAATATAACTTTAGAACTTTTTTTTTCATAATTTTTGGGTTTAATGAAATAGGAGAATAAGAAAAGTATTATAAAAGAAAGATAGAGCTAT
>JAOTRH010044414.1:0-10179 GCA_034768845.1 Heliamphora exappendiculata | reverse complement strand
AGGCTGAGATCTGGAATGTGTTGGATACTTTTTTCCATAGCTCTCTTATGTGGCCTTGCTTCCATTGTCGGTTTATTACTTTCCATTGTCCATTGGTTATCTATGTGAGATTTCGGACGATTTTGTAGGAGTAGGAGTACTTTTCTGCATGCACCTACAAAAATCTGTTGCTCCCGTTCTCATGTATGGGCTTTTTGTCAGCATAACTACATTTTCTACCGCCCCTGTGCTCTGAAGTTTTGTTTATTAGCATGCATTCTAGGATTTTATGTTTCGTCCTCGCTCATTATTGTGCCATATACGCTATTTATGGGGTTGAATAGGTGTACTCATGTTCAATATCTTCAATTTTTTACTCTGTTTTTTTTGTCCTTTTGACGATAAATAAGCACTACTAGCAGCAGACCCTATAAAAAACATGTACACATGCTCACAAGCCTTTCTGCGTTCCCTGCCAAACCTCTGGTGGTCTGTCATTAAAATTTGATTTTTAAGGAACTCTAATCATTCAACCAAAATCACATAAATACAATGTGGAAAATGAATAGGGTAAACCCCAAAGTATGGCCCAAGTCCCATTTTGGTTCTTATAGAAATGATTCTCCTAATTTGTTCCTAAGCTATTGGATTCATTTCAATGGGATCCAATTGCTAATCATTGTTCCAATTCTTGGACAGAGTGCCACGCGGCATAGGTTCGATCCAAATGCAAGATCAATACATGGAACTATATGAAGCACGGATGTGGATACGAGATACGGATACAATATTATACAGATACGGCAAGACGGCAATACGACAAACTTAAAAAAAGTAGGATACGGGTACGAGTAGGATACGTTTGTAAAAAAATTATTTTTTATAGTTTGTAGTATTGCATTATTTATAAAACTAAACTAAAAAGCAAGAGTTGTTCATTTGGTTCTTACTTTAAAACGTTCAATAACTATCAATGTCAAGCATAACTGAATAAGTAATAAATAAAAAAAATTCTCATTAAGCATAAAAAATATCTAGATGTTGGTATAATCATAATAATAAAACCAAAAGATCAACTAAATAAAAAATAATTTTAAAAAAATAAAAAAATTGAAACGTATCCAAAAAGTATCCTACCCGTATCCAAAACGTATCCCGTGCATATCCTCCTGTATTCTGGGCATATTCAAAACGTATCCAAAATTGAGAAAATAAAAAATTATTTTTAAATACTTCTCAGGCTATCCGATATGTATCCCCGCGTATCGGTATCCGATATGTATCCCCGCGTATCGGTATCCAATACGTGTATGGTGTTAGTTGAAAGAAAAGAATGAGAAGCCTTGCCCAACTGGATAGATATACACTTTATTTATAATAAAAGTAGGGAACACCATTACAACCATACATATGCATACACTAGATAAGATAAATATAATAATAATAGGCTAACACTAACACCCCCTCAAGCTGGAGCATATATATCAATTATGCCTAGCTTGTTACACAGATATGAGACACGTGGACCTGGTAATGATTTGGTAAAAATATTTGCCACCTGTTTTCCTGTAGGAATGGATCCAAATGTGACGACTCCTTTTTGATATTCCTTACGAACAAAATGATAGTCAACCTTAATATACTTTGTCCTCTCATGGAATACTGTATTTGTGGCGATATAAATCGCAGAGGTATTATCAACAAAGAGTTTGACAGAACCTCTAAGAGAAAGGTGTAACTCTGTCAAAATCTGCTGAAGCCACATAATCTCAGCAGTGGCTAATGCCATAACTCGATACTTTGTCTCAACTCTAGACCTGGATACAACACCTTGTTTCTTACTCTTCCAGGAAACCAAGTTCCCACCAACAAATACAGAGTAACAAGATGTGGATCTCCTGTCAAATGTGCATCTGACCCAATCAGCATTAGAGTACCCTTCAATTCCATACGTCTATGATCAGAAAACTGGAGCCCTTTACTTGGATTCTTGTGTAAATACATGAGAATGCGTAACACTGCTCTCCAATGGGGGAACACGGGGATCAGACATAAACTAACTTACTACACTCATTGGATAAGCAATATCTGGATGAGTCATGGTAGTAAGATAATTAAGCTGCCTAACTGTAAGTTGATACTGCTCAGGGTTTGAAAGAATTTCTCCCTCTTTCGGCTTTAGCTTGATGTTAGAATCTATAAGTGAGTCCACTGCTTTGGCATTCATATACCCTGCTCGCTCCAGAATGTCAAGAACATACTTCCTCTGAGAAATGAACATCCTTTTCTTATTCTTGGTTACTTTAATGCCAAGAAAGTATTGAAGTTCACCAAGCTCTTTCGTCTGAAACTTGGTGCTCAGGAACGACTTAAGCTCAGCAATCCTTCCACTATTACTACCAGTGATAACAATGTCATCCACATACACAACAAGTAAGATGCAACCGGCTAAAGTATGCCGAAAGAATACAGTGTGATCCTTCGTTGACTGTCGAATGCTAAACTCCTGTACTATTGAGCTAAAGCGACCAAACTAGGCTCTGGGAGACTGCTTCAGACCATACAATGAACGCCGCAAACGACATACATAAGACCCCTCATGAGCAACAAAGCCTGGTGGTTGCTCCATATAAACCTCTTCCTCTAAATCACCACGAAGAAATGCATTTTTCACATTGAGTTGATACAAACGCCACGACGTGATGCAGCCAAAGACAAGAATAATCGAATGGAGGCCATCTTGGCAACAGGTGAGAAGGTATTGAAGTAGTCAAGCCCATATGTCTGAGCATAGTCCTTGGCCACAAGACGAGCTTTCAAACGTTCGAGAGTGCCATCAGAATGAAACTTGGCAGCATATACCCACTTACACCCAATAGAAGTCTTCCTAGGAGGAAGACTTACCAAGTCCCACGTATGATTAGTCTCGAGAGTATTCTTTTCCTCAATCATAACCTTGCGCCAACTTGAATGAGAAAGAGCATCTACAACAGAGTAAGGTAAACAATGCTGATCAAGTGTAGCGATACCCTTCCGGACAGTGACTGACAAACCGCGATATGATGTAGTATACAAGGGATGATCTTTGCAACAACGATAAGACTTGCGTAAAGTAACAGGGGGATCACTTACCCGATCAGGGGTCGGGTCCAACTGAGGAGATACTGCCTCAAATAGAGAAGAGGTGGTGGGGCCTGGTGAAGACGATGACTCTGATGATGATATCACAGATGAAGCCAGGGCATCAAGAGAAGATTGTCCTGGAACATCAACTGGAGAACTGGCAGTTGGAGAAGGTGCCACTGGTAAATCAGTGGAGTAATGATACACATTAGAGTACTGTTTACACCATTATCAATTGGGAGGAAGGCGTAATCTCTGACCCATAGAACGAAGCAGATTCAACAAACACCACATCTTGAGATACTATAAACCGTCGCAACTCAGGACAGTAACAACGATATCCTTTCTGTGTCTTAGGATATCTCCTGAAAGCACACTTCAGTGCTCGAGCATCCAGCTTTGTCACACTTTGCCTGGTATTTCTAACATAGCACGCACATCCAAAAATCTTGAGTGCTAATGAAAAAGGAACCTGCTGAGGAACTAAAATGGACAAGGGCGTAGCTCTTAGTAAGGCTGAGGATGGCAATCTGTTAATAAGGTAGCATACTGTCAACACAGCTTCACTTCAGAAGACTTTGGAAACTTTCATTTGGAATATCAGGGCACATGCAGTTTTCAAAAGATGTCTATTCTTCCTTTCAGCCACGCCGTTTTGCTGTGGTGTGTCGGGGCAGGATGTCTGGTGAATAATCCCATATGTACTCAGGTATGTACCCAACACTCCACCAATGTATTCACCCCCATTATCACTACGTAGTATTTGAATAGTTTTGCCAAATTGAGTTTGGACTTCATTACAAAAGGAAGTGAAAACAGTAGGTAATTCAGAACGATTCTTCGTAAGATAAAGATAGGTAACCCGAGAGTGATCATCAATAAAAGTTATGAAATACCTAAATCCAAACAAAGACGTGACAGGACACCGATCCCAGATATCTGAATGAACTAAAGAAAAAGGACTCATTGTCCTATTATTATTCCTCAACACATATTGCACGTGCAGGTGCTTAGCAAAACAAAATGACTCACACTCTAAGTGTGTAACTTGACTCAAATTGGGACATAACTTTTTCAGACTCGCCAATGAGGGATGGCCCAACCGGCAATGAATATCTAGAGTATGAGATGATTTCCCGAAACATGCAACAGCCAAAGTCTCATCCATCACATATAGGTCACCTACCACCCGTCCTTTACTGATAGTATTTCTCGAAACTAAATCCTGAAACACACAATGATCAGGAAAGAATGCTACTGAGCAGTTCAAATCATTTGTAATACGACTCACAAATAGTAAGTTAAATGGATTAGCAAGAGTATGTAAAACATTAGAAAGTGTAAGCGATAGAGATAAAGCAGCTACTCCCTGTCCATTTACCGCCAAGGTTCCTCCATTGGCGACAATAACCCCACTATGTCCAGGGATCAACTGATAAGATGAAAATGTACATGTGGAGTGTGTCATATGTGCAGATGCACCCAAATCTATCACCCAAGATCTGGGAGTAGCTATACACGCAGCTGGGTTACCTGTAACTGTGGCTGAAGGAGCATCAGCAGTGCTTCCAATTCTCATCTGTATGAATTGATTATATTCCTCCTGGGTCATATCTATAATCCCCCTCTCAGAAGAAGAGGGAGAAGCATCATAATTAGTCACTGCGTTGGCCACAGAAGATGTAGGACGCCCATGTAGCTTCCAGCACGAGCTCTGTAGATGTCCTTGCTCTCCACAATAGTAGCAGGACTTGGTGTTACGTCCACCACGATCTTTACCTCGCCCTCCATCACGGCTTCTACCTCGTCCTCCATCACCACGGCCCCCATCACGGCCTCTACCACGAAATCCACCTCTACCTCCTTCACGAAATACACCAAGGGCTGTATGATCACCCTGATCAGCCGCTGTTCCTCGAGGCTCTTCTTTACTAATCGCTCTGGTCATCCTCCTGAAGACCTAAGATAAAGATGGAATATCAGACCCAGCCAGGATCTGAGAACGTGCTGAGTCAAGTTGCTGGTTTACTCCAGCTAAAAAACAAACAACCAAGAATTGCATCATCTACTATCTGAAAACCTTGTATCGATTGGTAAAAGGTACCAAACGATCATACTCGTTTGCTAACATCTTGAACTCTGTGAAGTAATCTGGGAAAGACCGCTCTCCCTGTTGTATCCTGAAGATACTCCGTATCACATCATATAACCTGGACAAGTCATTAGTCGAGGTAAATGTCTCATTGAGTATGGTCCACACCTCTCGAACAGTCATGGCATTACCTACCAAAATCTCAACAGAGGATTCCATTGAATTTAACATCTTACTAAGCAATCTTGCGTCATCCTGCTTCCATCTCTTATACTCATCATATCCCTTCTCAGGAGGATTTTCGAACAAATGGTCATCTTTCTCCATACTTTCAGTTGTTAGCAATACCTTCTTTTTCCATAAAATGTATGTTTGTAGTCCAGTCAACTTCGAATCCACTAATCGTGTGTATAGGGGCTGCCGCAGTGTGTTTGATTCTATGGAGATGAAACAGAGAGTCGGGGGAGATTTACACCAGCTGGCTAGCCAAGAGAGGGTTACCGAGAGAGGCTAGGGTTTCCAAGGTTGCAGCTGAAAGGAGGAAAAGCTGAGAGAAGGGGCTGTCGGTGAGGGAGAAGATAAGAGGAGGGGCTGCCGGCGTTGGAGGAGGGGAGAGGAGGGGCTGGCGGCTAGGAGAGGCTGTCGGCTAGGGTTTCATGGAGGAGGTTGGCAGTTAGGGTTCCATGGTGGCTCTGATACCATATTAGTTGAAAGAAAAGAATTAGAAGCCTTACCTCCAACTGGATAGGCACATACTTTATTTATAATAAAAGTAAAGAACACCATTACAACCATATACATGCACACACTGGATAAGATAAACATAATAATAATAGGCTAACACTAACACTAACACATGACACAATTTTTGGAGTATCCATGCTTCATAAATACTAAGAAAAAAAAATAGTGATAAATTGCGTTACATCCCACCGGTTTTAAATATTGGCAGTTACACATTGGTATGTTGATATGCTGGTTAGGATATGTATTTATCAGTGAGGGAAAGAACCACAATCATAATGGAATAGTATTGGCCTCTACACCCGCTATTTTCACTGTTACGACCTTTACACTCATTATTTTCAGAGTTTTGTCCATTGTGCCTCTATTCTTCGTTAACTTAAGTAGAGGCATTGTGGGTCACTATTCATCTCATTTTTCATTTTTTTAAAACTAGTGCTCTCCACTTGTTTTTATGACCATAAATTTACTTATTTGAAGATGAACCTTCAAAGAGGAATGGATGTTAGTATGTTAATATTTGAGCATGTAGTAACCACTGGTATTGGTGTGTTATTTGTGAACTTTGTAAGTCTATTTTCCATTGGTCACTCCTTGATTAGAGCATGACAATTCAATTATGATTTGGCAATCAATTAAGAAGGAGCTACCTGAGCTCCCCCGCGCGAGCAATGGTGGATGAAGCGGAAGCAAGAATGTCAGCTTGAGTAATGTAAACATTGGTGAGAATCCACTGCACCAGAAACTTAAGGGTTCCTTTTTAGACCATATGGAGATTCTCGGATGGGAAAAAGCAACATTCGACTCTTTCTGCCGAACTTGCCCTTCTTCACTCAAACTGTATGGTGTTTGCTTTGTTGCCATACATTATTTATTCTAGCTGCATTTTGTATGAATCTTATCTCTTTTTTGGCGCTAAAAGCAATATAAAATTCAATATTATGGTACAAAAGATACCTCTAACTATCACAATGTTGCTTAAAATTCATTATATTGTGATAAGTAAGGTAAAAAATGCTTATCAATGAGTTTTCTAGAATTTGTTGGTACTTGAAAAAAAATTAGTTACGAGTTCAAACTTCATTCTCGTGACACCCGATACTCATTACAAACGAGTAGGACCGTTATGTTGGCACATTAGGCATACACAAAAAATGCGGTGAGCCTCACCACAATATATTCGAACAACCCATCCCCTCCATCTTTCCTTCCATCTTCCATTTTCTCTGCCCCATTCCCCTCCAACCCCTGCATTCCTCTCCCCATTTTGTTCTAGCTTTGATTTCCCACATTCCACTCCTATCACTTGCAACTTCCCTCTCTCCTACCCCTCCCCATCACCCACCCCTATGGCTACCTTCTGACCACACCCACCAGCGTTGGAGCCTTCCACCATTGTGACAACTACCCTCTATTTCCCATCCCACCAACAAACATCGTGCTCACCCCACCATGATCACTACCCTTCTCCCCACCCATCTCCTAATCTGGCACCCTCCCTTCCACTATCCTCTGACCAGAAAAGTACTGGGCTCTACACTGTTAGTCACTGTTACGACCTTTACACTCATTATTTTCAAAGTTGTCCCTGTTCTCTATTTTGGTAGTGTATTCACCTTCTTTTTCATTTTTTTAGCTACTGCTCTCCACTTGTTTTCATTTTCATAACTATAAATTTACTCATTTGGAGATGAAACTTCAAAGAGGAATAAATGTCAATATGTCAATATCATTAGCATGTATTAGCCACTAGTATTGGTGTGTTATTTGTGTCATTCTACCAATAGATGCTAGATTATGTTGTCTTTATTTCCATAAATCATTTATTCTAGCAGCATTTTTGTTTCACTTTTTTGGCTATAAAAGTAGTATAAAATTTAATATATTGTAAAAGATTTCTCTAATTATCACAATGTTACTTAAAACTCATTACATCGTGATGAGTAAGGTCAAAACATGCTTATCAATGAATTTTCTAGGATTTGTCTGCACTTGAAAATAAAATTACAAGTTTGAACTTCATTCCCGTGACAAATTGGCTGATAATCACTATACTGATTACACACGACTACGACCATTATTGTGGCACATTAGAGGCACACACAGAAATAGTGGTGAGCCTCATCACAATATATTATAACAACCCATCCCCTCCATCTTCCATTTTTCCCGCCTCATTCCCCTCCACCCCTTACATTCCTCTCCCCTTCCGTTCCAGCTGTTGTTTCCCTCATTCCACTCCTATCACTCCTCGTGCAACTTCCCTGCCCCCTCCCCATCACGCCTCTACAATTCTATTTTCTTGCCCCACCCACTAGCATTGGAGCCTTTCACCATCCCAACAACTGGGGGTGTTCAAGCCGACCGGTCCGGACCGATTCATATCATATGGTTTGGTTCAATTTTTTTATTTACAGTTTGGTTCCAGTTCTAAGTAATTAAGAGCTGTTCATTGTGGTTCGGTTTACGAATTAAGCTTCTAGAGAAGAGTATAAAACCAAACCGAACTGAACAATAAAAAAGTACATTCGTATATACCATAAAACTGGCAACAAGTGATAAATAAATTATGAAGTAAAAACAATATAAAAAGAGAAAAAAAAAATAGAATAAATAAATGTAAAATTTCTTTAACATAAAATTGGCAACAAGTATTTAGTGTTAAAAATTGAACAATGTGACTCAACAAGCTCATGATGACTAATGGTATATAATTTTAATACAATTTAAATTTGTAACATTGTTCTTATGTTGGAATGGTTTATCGTGATTAGTATTGCTGACACCAAATAAGTGGGATAAGGTTCTTGGTTTGTTTTGAGATATGAGAAGTATAATAAATGGCAAGTTTTACTTTTTTATTATTGTATTTGTTTGTAGTATGTAATATTCCGCCGGGGCATTGGACTTGATCGGACAACTGATTACTTCTTCATGGAGAAGGCGGATATGCTCATTGCACGCTTTTGGGCATGGATTCTGAGAAAGACTAGGTGAGTGAAGTTTAAGGATTCATCAACAGTGCTTGTCGAGTAGCTTGACTGTTGTGCAAGTAGTTCTCGCATATTGTTTATGAACTGTGTGTAAGGTGTCGGAGTTGTATATTGCCTGTAAATACCATTTTAATAATATCTCATCCTGTTGGACTAATCTGGTACGTGCATTTTTCTTATCCCTGGTGGTTTTGGTGCTTGCAGGCTAGAAAGAGTGTTTTCCAGAAAGTTGAGTGCAAGGCGCAAGAAAGATCCAAAAAATGATGATGAAATTAGTGCTGAGACAGAGGAGGATCACTTCTATGTTGAACGAATCCGTCTTGAAAATATGGAACTCAGGTTTTCAATAGCATCTTGGTTTTGAAATTTGATAGCTTACAATATTAGTTTTATTGATCTTTCTAGAAACAATATTTTCTAGGGTATTTGGCCACAAGTTTCATACATTGATGTTTTTGTTAGATTCAGTCCCATGAAAGAATCACCGACCCAATAAGTCCCACGCACTTGCCAAAGACCAAAATACTGCTCGTTAAAAAACTCATCTCTTTCCCTCTTTTCTGTATTCTCCCCTCTCCCCCACCTCTCCAGTCATATGATGATGAAAACCATAGTCTTGTGCTACAATATTTTGACAATTTACATCGTAAGCAGATCTCTCTCTCTCTCTCTCTCTCTCTCTCTCTCTCTGTGAGCGAGATGATCTCTGCCTCTCCACCTTTGGGCTCCAATGGGGATTCTGTGTGCAGTCACGCTGTTTGCAGTTTGCACTCCTGAAATCTTATTCTTGGGGTTCTCTCCATCTCATATCTGTAGTTGGGTTAGCAATGAACATGATTGAGTTTTGATTAGATTTGAGGAGACGGTAATTAACACAAAAGAGACCTTCTCCTCTGGGCTCTGGCAATGGTTTGTATTTTGGCGGCTTACATTGACCTTTATGGGTAAGTAAATTGGAACAATGGTGCAGACTGTTTCTACAAATCAATGGTCCACTAATGTTGAGAATGAAGATAGGGAAATCCAAGTGATCCCCTCTTGCCTCTTGCTTAGGGCATATGTAACTTTTGCTAGAACTGTTTGAAACTAAAGTTGCTAAAATTTTGCTTGAGAGAAAAGACAAATTCCAGTCACATCCCTTATCACTTGAAGCCAATCCTTACCAAAGGAGGAAATAGAATCGAACCACCAGATATTCCATGGGAATTGCAATACCTGGAATCTAATTTCTCAAATGAAATACATATA
>JAOTRH010044403.1:0-19891 GCA_034768845.1 Heliamphora exappendiculata | reverse complement strand
ACTGGATAGCATCCTCTATCTGGACCCCAGCGTCAAACAATTGTTCGAATGTGGAGAGTGGCTGCGTGATCAAGTAACGCTTCAACGGAGACTGCAGGTTTTTTACCACCATTCTTGCTCCTTTTTAGAAGGTCGATTTGTCATCTTAGCGGCCTTACCCCTCCATCGGGTCAGGAAGTCAACAAAAGATTTCCTGTTCTCCTGTCGGGTTGTTTCGAGCTCTTGAGTAGTTACATTCAGTTGGACGTTGTAACAATACTGCCTAATAAAAATTATTGCGATGTCTTCTCAAGTTCTGATTTTGGCTACATTAAGAGAGATAAACCATTTCTAGGCTCTCCCAGAAAGAGATCGGTGAAAAAATTGAGCCTTCAACTGGTCATCGATCCCCATTGGCGACAGGGTACCAACGTACATTCGGAGATAAATTCTGGGGTCTCTGGTTCTGTCAAACTTTTCTATGTCCGGTATTTTGAACTTTTTTGGCAATTTTGCATCTTGGAACAAGCAGAGTCCCCCTACATCGAGTATATATTCCTCAACTCCCTTAGCTTTTCTAAGGACCTTTTCCATCCTGTCGATCTTCTCAATCAGTGCAGATTCTTTAGACTGCGCAGTCTTTTTGTCCTCAACTATCACCTGACTAGGGCTCCGTGGTGGTGGCGGTGGGATAACTTGCGGTCCATCAGGGACTTGGTTGTCATCCCAAAAGTCTTCTCCATTCTCGTTCGTCTCATCTGGTTGTCCGTTCGCAACAGGGATACGAGCCTGAATTGCCCGAATCTATGCCTGACATTGCACTTGAGCCTGGGTCTGTTGCTCTACGGCTCTTTGTATATCAGTAATCGCTCTCATTAGGGATGCTAGATTCATCTCATTTTTTTGCCATTCCAGCTGACTCAGTCGGCTGTTCAGATACCCTACAAAGTCTTCATGTCACTAATCTTTTCCAGACACGTATTGACTGTACTTTTCTTGGCCCAATGGTAATCTCACAGAGAAACCTCGATTCCAAAAGCAAAATGACCAGTATTAGACACTTTCTGGGTAAATATTCGGTCAGCAGATAGCAGATATCTCGAATTTTCAAAATAGCAAATTATGAGCAGATAACCATGGTAGCTATAACAATGCCCCTATCGGACTCACATGGGTAGCATAACGAGATGACTCAAAAACCACTATAATGGCTAAAAAGGGGATCAACTAAAATCTAGGGGGAGGCTTGCCTAAAAAAATGGACAGCACTCCGGCAAGAAACAAAGTTATGCTCACCAGATTGGTTTGATCTAAAAAGCATGACGGTAGAGAAATAATTCTCGAGGGTATTACAAGAATTTGAAAGAAACGAGCTTATGTCAAGGATGGAGGAAACTAACGACCCGAGAAGATTCCAGAGGAGAGAGAAATCACCCTAGGAGCTAAGACGAAACACGATCATAATGACAGTAAGAAAAACCAAAAGTGGTGAGAAACAAAACCCGGGCAAGAACCCGAAAAAAAAAGCTAGCCTAAGCAAAGGATAACAGAAAACCCAGGTCAAATCTGGAGAAAGAACTAGCCTAAGCTGAACAAACAAGCCTAACAATAGCAATCAAAATATACAATAAAGAAAACACATAATCCTACTAGGGTCAGCGTTACCTAATGGGGAGTTCTAAGTTCTCTATATGCAAAAGGTCAATTTTGATCAATTAAAAAGAGTACCTTCTGAATAGAGCCGGGTATATACCTCCCATGCAGGACATGGTCAAATAGTACGCCCGAACTCTTTTACCCCACCTATGATAGCGTACAGTCAGTAAGGGTTGCCCATCTTTCCAATAATCTCCGAAACGGATTAACGTTTAAGGGATCGGGTCGACCAGGCAGGGGGGTTTGACAAACAATGCACATGCATGCGAAAATGCAGATGAGAGATACATATTAAGAACCAATGATGTTTTCAAGTCTAGCCCTTTTATTTGATTTTATAAACTAGTCCCCAGTAGAGTCGCCAGAAAATACTGTGGCTTTAGTATTTATTGGTCATTTTGAAAAATTGTTCAAAAATAAGAAATTCAAAGAATGTTTAGAAAAATCTTTAAACACCTTGAAAACTAAATTTTGAAAATCCCTTTTTGTTGAAAATAGAGTCGCCACTTAGTTTTTGAGAAAAATTAAGAAAAAAAAAATTGGCTACTGATCTTTAAAATGTTAACCAGAGAAAGTGAGTTCGGGGGCTAAGGTACGAATCGAAAAAGGTGTTAGGCACCCCGCTCGCACAATCGTAAGGTTGGCCTCTACAAATCATCATTGGTTCTTTAATATGATTTCTCAAATGCATACAAATAAATAAAATGGAGGCAAATAGAGAACATCCAAAATCAACTATGAAAAATACATAACATATGTACATAGCACTTCAAATCAAAACAAATAAAGAGATAAAATCTTAAATCTTACGGCGTGCAATTTCTATTTAAAGGATACATGAAATACTCGCGCATGCAATAGTGTTAAAACAAACCTAAACTAGTATGATTCAAATAAAAAAGAAAAAATAAGCTAAATATGCTAAAATTACCTAAATATGATTTGCTACAAAATGACCTAAACTACCCTAAACATGCATTTAAAAAAAATAATTAAAACATGCATATCACAAACATTCATTTAGAAAGAAAAATATGAACATAATAAATACTAAAAATGAAAGATGCGCAAAGATTCTATATTTTAAGAGAGAGAAAGTCTACTAACAAATGAAACAAAAATAAAGGTGTTTTAACAAAAGAGAGTTTGCGAAGAAAAAGAAAATGAAGAAAAAATTTATAAAAGAAAAAGATGCCAAATGAAAAGATTAGAAAATACTATTAAAAAAGAACCTAATTATTTACATTTTTATGAAAATAGATGGAAAAGAAAAGAAAAGAGAAGAAAGCAAAAGAAATGAAAATAACGATAGAAAAATTATAATGCCATTTAAAGATGAAAATTAACTTAAAAGTCTTTTTATAGTTTTTGGGTTTAACATAATAAGAGAAAAGGAAAATATAATATGTGCTATGAAAAGAAAATAAAGCTAACATTAAAATAAGATAGAACATTATATAAAAAATAAAACTTAATAATAAGAAATGAAAAGAATATACTAGAAAGGAAAGTCACACTATTATTTAAAAAAAAAGAAAAGAAAGTAAAAAATAAGAGCTAGCAAAGAAAAATTAAATTAATACTAATGTTAGAACATTAACTAATGCTTAAAAGAAAAATGGACTTTAAACTAAAAGAAAAGAAAACGAGAAAGAAAATAAATACTAGAATACTAGAACAAATCTAAGAAAATAAAGGAACATTAAACTTAATTTTATAAGGAAAGAAATGAGAAAATAAATGTTACGAAAAAAAATTATGCTAACTAAAAGAAGAAAAAATAAAATTAAATATTAGAACATAAAATATTATAATTAAATAGGTGTAATATTGATGATTACAACTATTTTTATATAAGTGCTTTGATTATAACAATTTACAACATTAACAAGTTATAATTGGTAGAAATATTAGCATTATTTAATGATTTTAGTTAAATTTTAATAGAAATAAGCAAATAAATAAATAAGTAATATAAAACTTGAATTTAAACACAAACATAACAACTAATAAGTAATGCAAGAATGTAGTTGAAAGAAGTAAATAAATATTAACCCGATCGCTCCAAAAGAGAGAAGATGGAGCTAGAAGGATTGGGGATCCAAGCGGAATACTTGGATTGTTACGGAATTCTCAAATTGAAAAAATGTACTCCAGTGCTTCAATCTTCGGGTAGTGATCCCAACTAGGGCTGTAGGATTTCGGAGACTTGGCTTATGGTATTTCGGTAGAGCTTCGGCGTTGAGGCTTTGAATTACTCGGAGTTTCGGTAGAATTTCTCTCACTAAACTTTTTTCTAATTTTTCTGTCTTTGAAAACGTACCAGAGGTACGGTATTTATAAAGTTCTTCAACCAATGAGATGTTGACACGTTTTTAGACACGTTAGGCCATTTGAAGCTGGCGGCCGCCACAATGTGAGTTGGCGGTCGCCATATTGGGGTTGGCGGTCGCCATGTTAGAAAAGGTTCCACAAGATTCCATTAGCGGTCGCTACAATGGAGTTGGCAGTCGCCAGGTTTGGGAATTGCTGAGACAACAAGTTATTAGTTTTGAAAGTTTTTTATGGTTAAAGTTCAAATTCCGAGCTTGGATCACTTTCCGGTGATCGAACTGAAGCACTTGTTTCACCTGTTTTCATCATCGGATCCACCTAAGATTTGGTGGGGTCAAATTGGGGTGTCTACTCTTGGTGGCTAAGTAAAGAACTTGTCGAGTCATACGGACCCTCCCACTCGAGGCACTCGAGTGACCCCCGAGTCACTCGACCCGAGTGGGTTGGGTACTTAACCCGAGCGGGTCGGGTATCCACGTAGGGCATCTGTCGGCAAACCTAATTTAGTTGGAGTAGAACACTACTTGGTCGATTGTCGAATAGAATTCCTTGATTCTCCGAGATCACCTTTTAATGATCTAATTATATCTTTTAAAGAATCCTATTCCAATTCTAACATAACTCCTCTAAGTGTTATAAATAGGAGGGATAGTGATGCTTTCGAGATAATCAGATTTTCATGACCAGAGACATTGTTCATACTGCCGATATTTTAACTCAATTAGCCTTCTTCTTTACTCAACCTTATCTCTTTCCGTTCTGTGTTTCTGACTACTTGGTATATTTTACCTCTCCATTATTGTTTATTAGTTATCTATTCCAAAAAGATCCTACAATCTTTATGTTAGATTTCAACCACCAATCCATCTAAAAGTTTAGTAAGTTAATTAAAAAGAGTAGTAATTTTATTGTTTGTATTTTTAACATACTCTTTTTATGGGGAGAAAAGGAAAAATATATATTTTTTCTCTCTAATCACTTATTTGGATTACTAAACATGAGAGAAAGTAAGAAAAATAAGGAGAAATAGTTTTATCTACTTAGAGTCTCTCCAAAATAGATATTTGGAGAGGGAAAAAAAAAGACAAAACTTTATAATACCAAAACTAACCTTAAAAACCAAACTTAAAGCCCTCTCATTTTAAGGTTAAATTAGTAAATAATCCTAAATATTTTTTTCTTTTCTATATTGAGAAATAACTATCTTTTTTTCTCCTTTCTTTTCTGTTTAACCAAATAAAATGGAGAGTAATCACTTCTTTTCTTTCCTCTCATAATGTAAGTAACTTTTTTTTCTTTTATGTTGTCAAACTTGTGAGTCATTGTTGAATGAAAATTATACTCTCTTTTCGTGGTTAAGAAACATCAATTAAATTATTTGAGTCCTCACTTATTTTCAATCTTTCGACACTTTTTTGAGCTATATATTAATTATAACAAATTGAATTGTTTATAACGAATTAATTGTCTTTAAATATATGCATTTTTTCTCTTATACAATTAGAGATGAAAATTTATCTTTGTTATTTTTTGTCACTATAGGTTGTCACATAATGTACCTTGTGACGAAAGTTTATTCCCTTGCTAAAAAGTTAACATTTTGTGACAAAAAATTTAAATTGCTTGCTAAATATTTGATAGTTGCGACAAAATTTTCGTGGTTAAAAACAAAATAAAGTCAGCCACAAGATCATGTATAAAGAAAATAGTAGAGAAAGAAATAGATTTAAATTGACATAAGATGGTATATTAAGAAAATAAATAAATTTATTGAAATTATCATAAGATATAACCCTTAATTAACAGAGAAAATGGTATAAGAAAATTCATGTAGTCAACCCTAATTAATTAGGATAAAATTTTTGTTATATTTTGTTTGGTTTGGTGAAAATAAAATAAAATCGTCGCAAATAATATTAGTCACAAAAAATTAAAATAGCTTTTTCAAGAAATAATTATGTGATACTCCATTCCAAACAAATTATAATAGAATATCACATTATAATTATTTTTTAAACATACAAAAAAATTAATTTTTTACCCAAATAATTAATTTTAAAAACTAACTTAAAAGCTCATTTACCAAACTTTGATTAAAATTTAAATTTTTTGACTAAAATTAAAAAAATAAAATAAAATAAATATTAGCTTTTAAGTTAATTGCAAATGGGGCTCCAGAAGAATAAATTAAATGAGAAGCAAAAAATTTAAACCATGAACATGATGTAAACTGTTCGTCTCGTAAATTTTGGGAAGAAGATCAGCAATGATAAATACATAAATAAATCACATTTGTTTTACAAAATAAACTATTTTAGTTAAAATAAACTATTTGAATTTAAATAGTGTCTTTTGTAAACTAAAATATAATTTACTCATGTACTTATTAACATTCGTTGAAACTAAAATGTTATATGAATATCTGAGTAGCTTGGGAAAACTTACTATCTTATAAGCTTTAAAAGTGTTGTTTTGTATTAGAAATTATGTATATTTAATAAAAAAAATATAAATAAATTTATTTATTTATTAAAAATAGATGTAAAGAATATAAATATATTTATGTATTATTAAAATTATGTATAAAAAATATAAATAAATTTATTTATTTATATTAATAAAATTTATCTATTTATATATTAAATAGATAAATATTAAATAGATAAATTTATCTATTTATATTATATTTTTTTTGAAAGTACGTAATTAGATCTTACATTAAAGTTTTGTTTTTATTTATAAATTTTAAGCGTTAAAATTTATTTTTAAAAATTTTTAACCGAATTTTTTTTTAAAATTACCTCTAAATAAAAAAATATTTTTAAAAAATTAGGCCAAATTTCACAAGGGTACCGAATAATTGCTGTAAGTATAAATGGAGCTGTCACTTTCACATACTTATTTCTGGCATCCGGAAGAGAATCTTGACGGTACATCCAAATTTCCAAAAACAAGCGCATTGAAGGACTCCCATCAAGCGACCCTTCGACTTGACAGAAAGTTGTTTACTTTTGGGACCCACCTCCTACTTCCAAGCCCACGTG
The DNA here is from genome assembly GCA_034768845.1 of Heliamphora exappendiculata. NCBI lineage: Eukaryota > Viridiplantae > Streptophyta > Magnoliopsida > Ericales > Sarraceniaceae > Heliamphora > Heliamphora exappendiculata. The sequence goes on along the minus strand of JAOTRH010044403.1, from coordinate 12,878 downwards.
CTGACCTGTCCTCCTTGTCGGCCCAATTGTCTCTACTTCCGGTGGAAATCCAACGGACGACACCGGCGGGGACGTAAATACGACGACGTCCCGTTTGGCATAATTGATTATTTACTTATTTCATATAACTTTTTTTTGTCTATAGTAAAAACAAATTTATTATTTAATTAAATTATTATATTTTTTTAATTTTTTTATCGAGATAAATTAAAAAAATAAAAAATTATAATCAAAATATTAAAAAATTCATAAAAAACAAAAATAAATCAAAATAAGCTATTAAATCAAATTTTATATTACTTATTTTCGTTTTTAGTGAATTTTTTTTATCTTTTATTTAATATTTATTAATTTTCTAGTTCATCTCATCAAGGCTGTTCAAAAAAGTAAAAAAATTTAGACAAAATATAAAAAAACAAAAAAAAAACAAAATTAAAAAAATTTAGACCAAACAGGGCCATTTGTCACATTTTTATAATATATTTGGTATCCCTTTGGAATACTTGCTTGTTGTCTATTTTATTTAACTTGTTTTTATTTTTAATAAAAGAAATTTGTTATTTTTTTAAATTATTATATTTTTTAACTGCACTCATCTCATCGAGACAAATTAAAAAATAAATTATTTTAATAAAAATATTATAAAAAAACCTATAAAAACAAAAAAAATCTACCAAAATAAACTAATAAGTTAAATATTGCTAGGATAATTTTGCTTATTTGCTTATTTAATATTTGTAAATGTTCGTTTTTGATGAATTTTTTTATCATTTAATCAAACTATTATATTTTTAAACCATTTCCATTGAGATAAGCCGAAAAAGTAAAAAAAATAATTAAAATATAAAATAAAATTTTAAAAAGACAAAAATAAACAAAAATAAATTAATAAGCCAAATTTTATATTACTTAGTTTTGTTTTTAGTAAATTTTTTTTTTTTTATTTTTTTGATCAAATTTTTTTATTTTAAAATTTATCTCATAGGGACGATTTGAAAAAATAAAAAATATTAGTCAAATGTTGAAAAAATTTAAAAATAAGCAAAATTGTGGCATTTAGCCCAAACAATATGTTACTTTTTTTGGTATAGTTAACTTTTTTTTTCGGATCAAAGTTTTTACATTTCCTAATTAACTCATTGAAACAATTTTAAAAATTTTTTTTAAAAAGTCAAAGAATTTATAAAAAAAATCTTTATAAAATACAAAAAAATAAGCAAAAGTTACAAAATTTAGGCCAAACATGACCACATTCGTATTTTAGTATCATTACGTTTTTAAAAAGTAAATATGTATAAATGTATATAATGTATTTAATAACTAGTAAATTTTTCGTATAGGATGCATTTTTAAACTTAATATGATTCTAATATAATTTCTAATATTCATTTAAATACCAACATATAAGTGACATTTGAATAAATTCTTATGTTATTAGGTACTTAATTACAATGTGGTATTTTTAAATTACTTATAGAATGCTACATTATTATTATTATTCTTATTTTGTCAATCTTTGTCATCTTAAATAAAAAAAATTATTCACCAAATAAACATTAGCAGATAGTGTTTGATGAAACTATTGTTGGTAATTTTAGCTTCTTATTATTAATTTTAATTATAAATTATAATTTTTATAAGTACCAACAGCTTCTATTATAACTTATAACTATTTTTTTTATTTTAAATACAAGTTATAATTTTTACTAAACACTCACATTTTTTGCTACAAGTTATAATTTATAAATTATTAGTTTCAATAATGTCAAACACCACTATCATCTAATAAAATTTTGTGATTTCAACAATATAAAAACAAGAAATAATAATAATTTCTAGCTATAAATAATATAAATTGATCTAAGGATAAATATGTGTTGCTTATTTTATATTTAAAAAAATTATGTATTTATTTATTTTATTTTATTTATTAAAATTTTATTTTTTATTTATATTTTTTTATTACTTGTTTCATATTTTTACAAAGAAAGATTTTCATTTTTATAAATTATAAATTATATTTTATTACATTTTCATTTATTACCCATAGTTTATGAATTATATAATATTACGATAGTATTGAAAAAATAAAAAATAAAAAATAAAAAAAAAAGAAATAAAATAAAATAAATAGTATTTTATATATTTTTTATTTACATATAATACATAATATAAATATTATTAATAAGTGATAGATCGGTTCAGTTCTATACGATTTTTTAAAACTTAATTTGAGAATCGAATGATAAGGAACGATTCCTAATTATTTGAAATCGAAACTAAATTATTCATCAAAAAAATCGAATCATACCATACGATTTGGATCGGTCTGAATCAATTTAATGGTTTCAACGATTTTTTGTAGACCTCTAACTGACCAAATATGGGTAAAATATGAGGTATTTGGTTATTTTTCATTTTAATTTTTTTATATTTTATTTTGTTGGTTTGTTCACCTTAATGAACAAAACCGGTAAGTTTTTTTAACCCAAAAGAAAAATTCTTAATTTGGTTTTAATAAATTCTATTAATTACTCCATGTGCTATAAAACTCCATGTGCTAAAAACTAAAGAGTTTTTTTTGGAAATTGTCCTATTTTTCCTACTTAAATAAGGAATAGTCCCCTCTAACACTTTCTAATTGATTAGGTTCCGAATAACAACTAACATAAAAATTAGTTTTTTTTATTATTTTGCATTTTTAACTAACAAGTTAAATTAAATTTAAAATAAGTTGTTTATTAATTTAGTTTTTAAATTAATTTTTTTTAAGTTGATTATTTGGATAAAAAGATAATTTTTTATTTTTTATTCAAAATAGATAATTTTATCATTTTATATATGTGATATATATTAACAGTTATTTGTAATTTGTAATAGTAGTAGTAAATAAGTTATAAATAAGAGATATTATTATATTTTAAAAGTTGTAAGATTTTATGTTTTGATTTGATTTTTTAATTTTTAACTTTTTTATATTTTTACCAAATGAGCAATCTTAATTTTTTGATATTTTTAATAAAAAAAAAACTCAAAAATCCAAAATTGTCAATCAAGGCTAAGTCGTAAAATTCTCAATATACCATTACTGCCATTAATAAATTGTGCTTCTCAACTGCGAGTTTATAAACATGACTTTGTCCAACATGTGGTACATAAATAAAAATTTTAACGTATAATATTTAATTTATTTAAAAAGTATAATTTCTCTTAAAAATACATATTAAATAAATAAATTTATAATGCATAAAATATGTAAATAGATAAATTTATCTGTTTGTATATTAACATAAATAATGTATAAATATATAAACAGATAAATTTATCTAATTGTATAAACACACACACAAATATAAAATAATTTTTTATTTTATCTCCTCCTCACTACAAGTTCGCCATGACACAACTATTATTATTATTATCGATAACAATATGATAATTATTTCTATTGTTGCCTTTTTTATCGTTATTATTATTATTTTTATATTTTTTTATTTTAATTAACATTCTCACTTTTAGTATTATTTTTTATTAATTATTCAAATATTGATTGCTGTGTCTCCCAAGCAAATAAGAGCACGTCTATAAAAAAAAAATACTAAGATATTTTTGTTCTAAAAAAATTACACACGACAAGTAAAAAATTTATCATTGAAATAATTTTATAAAAATAAAGCTTATGAATTAAAAAAACTTTTACTAAATAAAAATCAATACTCAGTTTACAAATTATACTTCTGGTAATAAATTTGCTGACACTTGTCTCTCTAATTATTTATCTCTCTCTCTCTCTTTTTTTTCTATTTCCTCCTCTCTCTAATCACTAACCCAGAAAGACATCTTTCAAAGTTTCTGGCATCAATGACAATTTCATCATGCGATTAGATTACTTTTCACATAAAACTTAAATTTGATAAATTTTTTAATTCATGACCAATAATTTTTGCAAAATTTGTAAGAAATTCTTGGATTTATCAAATTGATAAACGTTTCAGTTTTGAATGTATCATTATTTTTTTAAAAGAATTATGAGAAATTTTGGATTTATGAAAATTGATAATTTCTCATTTTTGAATTTTGTCAATAATGTGTGCAAAATTTGTGAAAAATTTCTGGATTTATCAAAACTAATAAATTTTTAAGTTTTAAATTTATCAACATTTTTTTTACAGAATATGAGAGAATTACTACATTTATTCAAATTGATAAATTTCTCGATTTAAATTTTACCAATAATTTGTGAGAGAATTATCAGTTCTGAATACATAAATTTCTCAAATTTAAATTTTTAAGTTTTCTTTGAAACTGCGATATTTTTTTAAATTCTCAATTTTTGACAGTTTGAAAATACAAATTTGATAAATTTTTTAGTTTTAAAATTTTTAAACTACACAAGCTAAGCAATTAACTGTTTTACTTACTAAGATAATGTGAACTTTTTTCACTTTCGGAATTAAAAAAACATAAAACTATAATGTCTTTAATACTAAAAGGTCAATTTAAGTGAAAGCTAAATAAAGCCTAAATATCCGTCTGATTATGTAATATCAAATTTTATATATATATTGTGTGCGTGTGTGTGTGTGTGTGTTTTTTTTTTTTTAGCTTTCTTGAAGTCCACTAGAGCCATCACGTGCCCATAGGAGAAACATGTTCTCTTCAAATTTATTTTTTAATAATAAATTTGAATACATTCTTAAAAAATTATATTAGTACCCCTCATAAATTATGAAATGACTTTTTATTTTTATTTTTTAATCAAAAATTTTCAAATAATGACTTAAAAATGCCAATTTTTTAAAAGCAGCTCGTTCATGTTCCAGTATTTTAGTTTTGATATATGTAACTGATTTATGTGATGAATATTCTAATTATTCTAAAATTAAAATTTTTGATTTATTCTTATTTTTTTATTAAAATTAAAAATATTTAATTTATCTTAATCAAGATGCTTAGAGATTCTAAACATTAATGATAAACTCTAAAAAATTAAAGTTGAAATGTCTTGTTCAATCGGTTTTCTCAAAACCTAACTTTGATCCCAGTTACAAATATCTTGTTCTAAAAGTATTTATTTTATTTAAGCAAAAAGTTTAAAAATAGGTCAAGTTTGGAATTCTAAATGAGCATTGTTGAAGGATCATCATGTGATGATGACTTAAATATATTTGGATATTGGGTTTGTAAAATGAAAAGGAAAGAATAAAAGGAATTTCAACGAAAGATTTTAAAAATAAATAAATTTTAATGCGTAAAATTTATAATTAAAAATTTTAACGCGTAAAATTTAATTGCATGATTTCTCTCAAAAATATTCTGAAAACTGATAAATTTATCTGTTCGACGTTCATCTAATTAATATGCAAGCAGATAAATTTATTTGTCTACTTATTTATACATAATAGATAAATTTATTTATTTATATATCAACATAGATAATATAGACAGATAAATATATTATTTGTGTTGATATACAAATAAATAAATTTATCTATATTTTTTATATGTGATTTCAATAAAATAGATAAATTTATATATATTCTTTATACGTATTTTTAATAAAAAATAGATAAATTTAATTGTGTTCTTTATACATAATTTGAAAAATCACAGATAAATTTATTTATTTTAAAGTATTTTTATTCTAAAAAGGCCTTACACATTAAAACTTTTATGAAAATAAATTTTGCTCGTTAAAAAATCTTATGGTAGATAAAAAGTAATAAATGACCTATAAATTAGACTGTTCACCAATTTTATGAAGAAAAAAACTTCAACAATGCTTTTTTTGCTGGGTTAGGAAAATTAAAAGAGAATTTCTAATGTGTTTTTTACAAATAAATAAATAAATAAGGCATTTTCTTGTTCAGTTTTCCCAATAGAAAATCCAATAAAAAATGAATATGCATAATATTTTCCTTTCTTTTCACAAATCGCTATCCAAACATAGCATAAAATATTTTTCTTTCCTAAAGTTGATTTTGAATTTATCATTACGATAGGTGTCAAATGAAATATGAAGTGATGCATGCATGTAAGGCATCTTAACCTCTCTTTTTTTTTTAAATAGCCGTTTATTTGACTTATTAAGTAATTATTCAGTACTCCTTGAATACCATATGGTAAGTCTATGTGATACTCTCACTCAAAATAATAACGACAAATTTTAAGATAGAACATAATGACTCATTTTTGTTGAGTACTTAGAATGCAAGAGGTGATTCATATTATGTAAGTTACAATTATTTATTTATTAAAAATTATCATATAGTATCACCTACATAGTACTTTAGAACTACCTAATAATTTGTGGAATATGCAGTGATGCGTGCATGTGTAGCATATGAACTTTCTTAAATTTTGGTTTTACATTGATTAAATTTCTGGGCTAAGCCCAACACGATCTGTTTGGGCCTCCTACAGCAAAGATGCAGTAAATTAGGCCCAATCCAAGTGGTTCTGGCCCTTTAATCGCAGATCTACTTTAAAAATCGGCCCAGCCAAATTGAACATGGCTATTTTAGGCAATAAGGAGAACAAAATGGATAACCCAACCACCGTCCATACCGTGGGTAATTCTAAATACACACATTTTCACTTTGGGAACCCATCTTATTTATTAAAATATTATCAAATTACTCGTTTTTAAAAGCACTTTAATTTTTAAATTTGAAATTAATTAAAAATAAATAAAAATAGCTTACAATTTCTCATGTAGAGAGTTAGAACTATTTTAATTATTTTATTATCATTGTGATGTCTGTAGAATGTATAACTAATATTTGTATTGATAATTAATTTTGAAATATTAATAGAGGGAAAAAATCTTAAAACTTTTTTGTGAATCTTTAATTTAAGGTGGGGTTCAATCATTTTTTTTTCACTCCTCCAAGAGAGTCCAACTTTATCTCCACCTTCTGGGTCCCTTTTTCAGAAGCTATGGTTAGCCCTCGATAAATAGCCTATAATTCAGTTTCAATACTTGATTTAACTTTCAACTTTTTATAGAATTCGAGCTCCCATCTTTCTCTGCTATCACGGAACATACCTCCCAAACTTGTCGCACCCGTGTTAATTCTCTAGCAACTGTCAATATTCAATTTAGCGTATCTGTTAAAAGACAAGACCACTGTGTTTGAAAAGATTTACATACATTATCAACAAGATTAGATTTAAAAGCCTCTTGAATTTTAAAAGTGTAATCTTTGATGATTTTGATATTACCAAACACACTAATATCTTTATTTTCAAAACTCTTAATGTTCTTGTCTTTCTTAATCTGCCAAAGGGTCACCACAAAAAAATTGCCCCCCCCCCCGCATAAGGTCATGCTCTTTGGTTAATTTGTCCTTTATTTTAAGTACTCCTTCACCCAACTTTGAAAACAGTTATCTGTACGACGAGCTAGCCAGTTTCTCCCCTTAATAAAGTGTCAAATTAATTTAGATTTAGAGCAACCTATAAATAAATGGCCCATATCTTCACTAAAGGAGCTACACCTAAGGCAAAGATCATTCGTATTCATACCTCTAGACATTCTAAGCATATTAGTGGGTAGTCTCCCATGAAGGATAATCAAAATAAAGCCCTTGAGCTTTTAAGAGAATTTAGATTTTCAAATCCAACTCCAGCCAATGATAGTACTCTGGTTTTCCTGTATAAGATGATAAGCAGTAGAGGGACCAAACTTACCATTAGGGGAGCCAACGCAATGAAGGTAGTCGGGAAAAATAACAAAGCGTGAAATATTAACCTGGCGAATGTTCTCTATGCTATTCCTACTAAGGTTAGTGAGAATGGGGGCAAGATTCCAAGACCCTTCCTCATTAATAATGTCTTTAACAAATTGATGTTAATTGATACGAGGTTTAAGGTCAGAAACATTCAAAGGGCCATTACTATTCTTTTATAATAATGCTCTTTATTTTCATGTTAATATCATCTACATACATATCTTTATTGCAGGACCCATTATTGTATGATATGAGAGAGTATTGTTTCTAAAGTACTAAATAATGTTGGCCGAGCCGCCCATATGGAGCACCCACCAAAATGGACCAAGAGGATTAAACTTCAAAAGCCTTTGTAGACAATTCACAACTTTTGCTAATTTTGCCAAACTTTCAGCAATTAAAATGTTTGACATGCGGGTTATGGGGTGTTCGCACTTCTATGAATGTTCTATTGACCTATAAAAGGGTTTGTTGATGTGTGGGGCGTAAACGCTCAACAAGAAGTGAGTTTTGTGTAAGTGCAAAAAGTAAGAATTAAAATACAGAAAAAGTGTCGAGTGGTTGAGAGTGAGTTTTTTTTCTTTTATCTTTTGTAATATTCATTCATTCGTATGATGAGTTAATTCTCCTTTCTATATAAATACAGGCTAAAGTCGAACTACATAAATTGTTTATTTCTTATGTGTGATTATTTGAAAACTGACCCATTTCATTTGGGAAATTGAGAGGAGTTAGCTAGGGTTTTGATGCAAAGCAGTGCCATCCGGTAGGATAATGACCAAAAGTAATTTCAATAGCTTTAAGGAACCTTTTCCTTTTCCCTTTCTTGTCTACGCCAATGGCTTGAAACAGGTCCGCAAATGATGCCTACAATTCTGGGGATTCCCTTACCCCACTCAATAATGCAGAGTCTTTGTTTGGTTACCAAAAACTATTGAGTAGTTTGAAATGTAACATGTTGAAGTGATGTGTCGATTAATGAGTGCGTTTGAAATTATTAAAATTAATAATTTTTATATATAATTTGTAATTGAAATTATGAATATTTAATAAGTGTATTAGCTTAGAACTGAAATAAAATATATATATATTTATAAATTATAGTAAAAAAATGTAAATATTTAGATAATATCATAACTTATTGCTAAAATTAATAACAGAAGTTAAAACCTATTAATAGAAACTTTACCAAACACTCCCAATATATATGTATAATATATTTTTTAATGTAAAATCACGTTTATGCATAACAACTATTATCTCCCTTTTTTATAGGGCTAGCTATTTTCTAAATTTGTAAATATATAAGGTTTATGTACTGATTAAGTGCATTAAAAAAATATTTAATGCCGTTAAGGGATATGATCACCTCGCATCACAAGTTTTTTCGAAGCTAAACAATGTTATGGACCCCAATATTTAGGAGTGAGCCCCACACAATCGAATGACTCTTAAAAACTTGTAATACTATGTGATCATGTTCCTTAACACATTAAATAATTAAAATTATTCGAATATTCTATGGCAGCGTACTTACATTTTGTTTCTTACTAAATAAATAACTGTTTCTTACCCGCTAAATAGCTTATCGTTTGATTATAGGTAAACTGTTGACTTTTCTTTTTCTTTTTTTTTTCTTTTTATATTTACATTGCTTTTAAAGGATAAGTTGTAATTTTGGTTATGACCCAAAATTGTATACATCTAAAGTAGTATTGGTTGTAAGATAAATGATGTGGATTATAAACTTGTGTCAATGGCAATGTGACCTAGTTAATTATAGGTCCTGTTTGGGTAAACTAGTTTATTAGCTTATTTAGTTTATAAATCAAAAATAAGTTATGTCATTTAAATAAACCAAATTTTAAGACAATAAATTAATAAGTTAAATAAGTCAAAAATCACCCAAATCAACCAACTTATTTGTGTTTTGACTTATTTACTTATAAATAAATAAATAATAAGCTACCCATCCAAACAGGGCCATAATCTAAAAATGGCCCTCCTTATCGATTACAATATGATACAAATTCTAAAGTAACTTTATATTATTATTTTTAACTAGAAAGGTGGCAAATGTGCAGTTAAAAAGTAGTTACTATATTTAAATTTGAATGTTTAAATTTGTTTTATAAATTAATAAATTAAATTTTATATGAACAGTAAAAACTTCAATTTTTAAGGGTAATTTAGTCAATTAAGCCTATGTTTAGACTAAAAGGCCAAGTAGCTTTTTTTTTGGAGTTTTTTTTTTATCTTTTCTGAACTTTTTTGATATTTTGATTTTTTTTTTTTAGTTCTTTATAATGAGAGAATTCTAAAAAATATGCTTGTTATGGCTAAATTTGAAAAAAATTAACTAATGACAAAAAAAGTTGACTAACTACAAATTAGAAAAAAGCCAAAAAATTTATTTAAGTTGGTTTTTTTCGTTATATATAAATTTTTTTTAGATTTTGATTAAAAATTTTATTTTTATATTTTCTCATAAGATGAGAAATCTCGAAAATACACTCATTTAATTTAATACTAATAAAAAAAATTTACTAAAAATAAAAATAAAAATAAAAAGACAATAAAAAAAATAATCCAAACACGAGACAAAAAATCTCCAAAACTTAGCACACACCAATTATTATTCTCCCATTATATAATAAAATCAAAAATAATTTTTTTCTCGAAACAAATTGTACATCTCCTCTGCTGGCAGCCCAAACCCAACACGAGGAAATATATGGTAGTCGGCTAGTCCGCCAAGCCGAGCCGAAATCTAATGGGCCATTGGTGGGCTTGAACCGAACATATTATTTTAAGCTCTTTCCATTGAAAAGGGGGAGAGGGAGAGGGAGAGAAGAAAAAAAATATTTGACATATGAAGGGTGAGTTTTGATTTTAAAACTAGAAAACACAAAAAAGGAGATTTTTTTTTAACAACTTGGGAACCTGTAATTGGATTATTATTATTATTATTTTATTTAAAATATGTTTTTACTGTATAATTAAATAGGAACACTTTATATATAATACGAGCCTAATGCCATTGTCTGGTTCTAATAAGAAGCAAATGAGATTGAATAATTATACAAATCTAATTTGGTCATGTCATCATTAAGGAGAGGATTAAAAAGATATTCTATCATCTCTCTTATTCGGGGTGAATTCATTCGACACATTTATCCAATTTAATATGCTATTTTAGAGTGACAATTGTAGTGTTTGGCAATATTGAAACTTTTAACTTATTAATGGTAACTTGTAGTAAAAATTATGAGTGTTTAAAAAATATGTTAGCATATAGCTGAAACAAGTTATTCATAAAAAATTATATATATATAACGTGTAGTATAAGTTGTGAGTGTTTGAAAAAAATTAATAATTTATTACTAAAATTAACATTAAAAAGTTAAAAACTACTATTAGTAGTTTAGTCAAATACCACTAATGTAACACTCTGACCTTTCTCGTGGTAATGATATTGTTCGATTTGAGCAAAAATTCTCACAATTTTATTCTTCCCAATAAGTTATCTATACTTGTATTGCTCTCGCCCAAGCACGCTTAACTGCGTAATTCTACTAGGATCTTTACCACATGAGAAAAGATTCCGTTGCTATATAGGGGTCTTAGTGAGGAGAGTGTGTTCTGATACCATTTGTAACACCCCGACCCTTCATATGGTAACGATATTATCCGTTTTGAACAAAACTCTCACGATTTTGTTCTTCCCATAGGATTACCTATCTTTATATTACTCCAGCGTAATTATGCTTAATTGCAAAATTCTGCTAGGGTCTCTACCACCTGAAAAAATACCTCGTTGAATGTAAGGGTCCAAGATTTTTCTTTTATAATTTAGGAACTCCCTCTCCCTTTTCAATATGAGGTACTAGAATATCACAATGACCCTAGCAGAACTCCGCAATTAAGCGTGCTTGAACGAGAATAATACAAGAATAAGTGACACCCCTTGAAAAGAATAAAATCGTGAGAATTTTTGTTCAAAACGGATAATATCGTTACTATGAGAAGACTTAGGATGTTACAACTATTATTATAATGAATAAGAAACGAATTTCTTAAATTATCCTTATTCTTATTCAAACTTATAAAATATAATTTTTTATTAAAAAGATTTCAAAATTATTTATGTAAATTTGAAATCTTATTTGATGAGTACTATTTTTTATACCAACTTTAATTTGGTATTTTTTATGCTAACATTAGTACAAATACAAAATAAAAAATTACTCCAAACCCCGTATAAAACTAAATACATAGGTTCATATGTTATTTTATACAATTTAATTCATTCTAAATGAAAGAACAAAGCATATTTATAGTGTTTCAGACGCATGGTGTTTAGCATGATCTTGTTAATAATTTATAGATTTTTGTTATTAATTTTATTAATAAATTATAATTTTTGTTAAACACTTATAATTTTTATTATAAATTATAATTATTTTTTTTATAAATAATTAATTTTAATTATAAATTAATATTTTTTTAAATACTCACAATTTCTATTATAAATTATATTTATTATTTTTTTAATTATAATTTATAAATAATTAATTTCAATAACCGGACCACCGTCGTACAAAATCAAAGATGGTAAAAATCACAGTTGTACCACGTGCTAGGCAATAGGCATGCACCCGTGTTCCAGGCGGACATAAAGGCTATTAAATTAAGTTTGTGTTCTGACTACTCTTTTTTTTTTTTTTTAGTAAGTTTTTTTATTTTTAATTTTTTTTGATTGGGAGTTACAGAGCAGCAGCATGGAGAAAAGGAAATGAGAGGAAGAAAAGGGTAGGAGGATTCAAACTACGAACTACAGAGGAATTTTATGAGAAGGTATTAAATTACTGAGCTGTTAAGATTCATTTTTTTTGATTTTTTTATTAAAAAAATAGATATAAAAAATTATTTAAAAAGTCAACTAATGCCAAATTAGTAAACTCTTTAAAAAAAATTAAACAAAAATTTATAAAAAAACTAAACCAAACACGTACTAATACGATAGATCTAACACTATATCATATATAATAGTTGTTTTTTTTTACTGTTCACGAGATTCATTTTTAGCATAGTATTATTTTTGTTATTTTATATTTTTTTATTATCATTTTTGTCTTTTGTGTA